>PVKS010033174.1:0-21917 GCA_004027875.1 Aplodontia rufa
TCTTCTTCTTCTTCTTCTTCTTCTTCTTCTTTCTTCTTCTTCTTTTGGTTCAACATTGTCTAACATAATGAAGGAATTTGTTGTTTTACTTTCATGCATGCATACATAATGACAGAGTAGCTTAAACCAGATCCTGATACATAATCTCCCCCTCTTCCCCCAACTCCCTGATTTCAGGTCTCCTTTGTAACCCTCATGTTACAGGTATAAAAGACCATGTACATCTATTTTAATTGTTAAAATTTCTAGATTTAGGGTCTGGAGCAGTGGCTCAGCAGTTGTGGTGCTTGCCTGGCATGTGCGAGGATGCGGATTCAAACCCCAGCACCACATACACCACGGAGTGTTGGAGCAATGAAAATTAGGTGAAAGACTAAATAAAATTGATTCTTTCTCTCTCTCTCACCATCCTTCTCTCTCTCTCTTTCTCTCTCTCTCTTGAGAGGGACAGTGAGAGAGAGAAAGAGAAAGAGAGATTCAATTTTATTAGCTTTTCATATGACTTTCGCTGCTCTGACACTTTGTGTACGTGGGGTGCTGCGGTACAAACCTGTGTACTCGCGCATGCCAGGCAAGCACCAAAACTGGTGCAGAAACTTTTCAGTTTAATGGCATCCCACTCATTAATTCTTGGCTTTAAGTCTTGCGCTATGGGAGTCTTGTTAAGGAAGGAGGTGCCTACACCGATGTGATGCGATGTTGATTCTATTTTTTCTTCTAATAAATGTATAGTTGCTGCTTTAAATCCTAATTCTTTGATCCATTTGATTTGATTTTTGTGCAGCATGAGAGATAAGGATCTAATTTCAATTATCCTCATATTGCTGTTCAGTTTGTTCAGCACCATTTGTTGAACAGGCTGTTTTTCCTCCATGCTATATTTTTGCCCCCTTTGTCAAATATCGGATGGTGAAAGACTTGTGAGTTTGTCTCGATGTTTTTCTATTCCATTGGTCTTCATGTTTGTTTTGATACCAATACCATGCTGGTTTTTTTTTTTTTTTGCAAATACTACAGCCCTATAATGTAATTTCAGATCAGGTATTATGATACCTCCTATTTGTCTTACTAATGCTTTGGCTATTCTGGGTTTCCTGTTATTCCAAATAAATTTGAGAATTGCTTTTTCTATATCCATGAAGAATGTCATTGGTATATTGATTGGGATTGCATTGAATCTGTACAGGGCTTTTGGCAGAATGGCTATTTATTTATTTAAGAGACAGGGCCAGTGAGAGAAAGAGAAAGAGAGAATCAATTTTTACTTAGTTTTTCATGTGGCTTTTGTTGCTCTGACACTTAGCTGTGTATATGATGCTGGGGGTTCAAACTTGCATCCTCGCCCATGCCAGGCAGGTACTGTAACCGCCAAGCCACCACTCTAGCCCTAGAATGGCAATTTTAACTATGTTGATTCTGTTTAACCAAGAACATGGGATATCTTTACACCTCCTCAGGTCTTTTTCAACTTCTTTCCTCCATGTTTGATAGTTTTAATTGTAGATGTCTTTCATTTCCTTTGTTAGATTAATTCCGAAGTATTTTTTTCCCTTTGAGGTTATTGTAAATGGGACAGATTTCTGATTTCTTCTTTGGCAGAATTGCTGTTGGAGTATAAGAAAGCTATTGATTTATGAGTGTTGATCTTGTACCTAGACACTTTGCTAAATTCATTTATAAGTTCTAGAAGTCTCCTGGTAGAGTTTTTTTTTTTTTGTATGTCTTTTAGGTAAAGGATCATTATCATCAGCAAATAGAGATAGTTTAACTTCCTCTTTTCCTATTAGAATCCCTTTGATTTCCTTCTCTTGTCTGATTGCTCTGGCTAGGGTTTCAAGGACTAAATTAAATATGAGTGGTGAAAGTGAACAGCCTTGTCTTGTTCCCAAGTTTAGTGGGAAAACTTTCAGTTTTTTTTCCATTAAGTACAATGTTGGCTGTGGGTTTTTCATAAATGACCTTGACAAAATCAACGTAAACTCCTTTGATCCCTATTTTTCTCAAGAGTTTTGCGCATAAATGGGTGTTGGATTTTGTCAAAGGCCTTTCTAAATCAATTGAGATGATCATATGGTTTTTTTTCATTTATTCTGTTTAAGTGATGAGTTACATTTGTTGATTTGTGTATGTTGAACCAGCCTTGCTGTCTGGAATGATGCCCACTTGATTGTGATATACTATCTTTTTGATGTGTTTTTGAATGTGGTTTGCTAGGATCTTGTTAGAGATTCTTGTGTCTATGTTCATCAGGGATATTGGTCTATAGTTTTCTTTTCTTGATGTGTTTTTGTTGGGTGTTAGTATCGGCATTTTGATTGCCTCATAAAAAGTGTTTTGGAGGGTTCCTTCCATTTCAATTTCATATATTAGCTTAATAAGGAGTGGTGATAATTCTTCTGTGAAGGTCTGGTAGGACTCAGCTGAGAATCCATCAGGTCCTGGGCTTTCCTTTTTTGGAAGGCCTTGATTGCTGTTTCAATTGCTACTTGGTATTGGTGTGTTGAACTGCTCAATATCTTCCCGCGTCAGTTTGGGAATGTCACATGGCCATCCCATCTTTCTTCAGGAAGATAACAAAACTATTTGTTGGACAAATATGCATCACACCTGAGTGCTGAACATTATGTAATTTAAACTTTTCCATTTCGTAGCTGTCTTAATGACAAACACAGTTCTCAGTTATGTGCTTTTATGATAAAATACAAATTTAATGACTATTTTTTTGATAACAGGGATTGAACTCGGGTGTGCTTAACTACTAAGCTGCATCCCCAGCCCCATTTTTTTATTTTGATACAGGGTCTCACTAAATTGCTTAGGGTCTCACTAAGTGGTTAAGGCTGGCTTTGATCTTGCAATCCTCCTGCCTCAGCCCCCCCAAGCCGCTGGGATTATAGGCATGTACCATCACACCTGGATATTGATGCTATTCTTAAAAAAAATCATTTATGAGCACTAGTTAAAAGGAAAAAAATTGAAGTAATCCAAAACACCAGTAATTCTGATCAATATGCAGGCATTTTACAAAAATATATTTGTAGCAAAATTGTTCATTAAAAAAAATACCTGAGTAAGAGAAGTGCGAGATCCAAAAACATATTTTCATTTCCAAAGTATGGAGGTATTGAATGTGAAGATGAATTAGAATAATGGGGTGGGTGATGGCATTGTCTACCCACACTGGGAATAAATAAGTGAATAAAAAAAGATGATGAGAAATGTTTGTGTAGCTACGGAGAGCTGATCATCAGTGAAACATTGAAAAGCAATCTTTCAAAGACTATCAGCTCAGCCATGATTGGTGGCACATGCTTGTAATCCCAGCAACTTGAGAGGCTGAGGCAGGAGAATCACAAATTTGAGGTCACTAATGTGACCTCTAAAAAAACCCTTTGGACCACCCCTTCACTAAATTCTGAAATCACTGCTGGTTTTCAAGACAAAGTATGTGTTGCAGGCCAAGAAGATGGTTATATTTTGTAGGCAAAATGCAAGAAGAATATCCAATGTAGAGGACTGTAAGGCCACAATCTAACTCATTGCTTAGACCTGTGGCCACATTTAAACGTGCATTGGCTAGGATAACTTGTTTTCAACTGTTTCCTATTTTCTTTTTGCTGGAACTGAATTCAAGCAGCTTCATATAATAGAATACTGGTACTTTACATGAACATGTGACAAGCTAATCTAAGGAGGATCATCAGAGAGACCTTTAAAAGTATGGATTATTATTTTTAATAATTCTCTTCTTAAGCTCTTCACGCTAAACTTTATTATTATGTGAGATATTGTATTGCCACTTTTTTTTTTAAAGAGAGAGGGGAGAGAGTGAGATAGAGAATCGATTTTATTTATTTTTTCTTTTAGCCTCTGCTTCCCTGATAGTTGTGTATGTGGTGCTGGGTTTTGAACCTGGATCCTTCATATGCCATAACTGAACTCCAGCCCCTGAAATTACTTTTTTTTTTTTAAAGCCCAGTCTGATGCACTTAACAGATTTTTAAATTTATTTTTATTTTTCTAAAGTGAGAGAGGAAGGGGCTGGAGCGGTGGCTCAGTGGCTGTGGTGCTTGCCTGTCATGTGTGAGGATCCAGGTTCAAACCCCAGGACCATGTACTCAATGAAGTGTCAGAGCAATGAAAGCCACATGAAAAACTAAATAAAATTGATTATTTCTTTCTCTCTCTTACTGTTCCTCTCTCTTTAACAAAGAGGAAGAGAGGAAGAGAAAGAGAAGGGGGGAATCAATTTTATTTAGTTTTCCACCTGGTGTTTGTTTCTCCAACATTTAGTTGTGTATGTGGCACTGGCGTTCAAACTTGGATCCTCATGCATGCCAGGCAAGTTCTCCTACCGCTGAGCCACCACTGCAGCCCCTTGAAATCACTTTTGATTAAGTTTGGTCTTATGTATCTTTTCTAGCTTATTTCAACCTTTTCGATAAATATTTATGTGGATTCTGTTTTTGTAATCTCATTCACGGGTATGGAGACTGTTTCTTAAGCACCACAGTCGATTTTCCACTCTCCTACAGTAATGAGGTTGTATTAGGGATGTGGCTACCTACCCAGCTAGAGACTACATTTCCCAGCCTCCGCTTGCAGCTGGGAGTCTACATTCTTGTAGAGGACATATCACCATTGCTGGCTTGAACTGTGAAATCTTGCTTGTACATTCTCCACATCTTTTGCCTTCTTGTGAGTCAGACTTAGATGTGTCTTTTCTTAACTTCCATCATGTAGATGAAGACAATACTATAAAGGATGGTAGAGAAATAAAATAGAAAGAAACTGGATCTTTGGATGATTGCATGGAACAGAGTTGCCCATTGATTTGGAATGTTCACTTCTATTATATTTTTAAGCCATTAGATTCTTTTTTTTTTTTTAAGTTACAGTAGCCTAGTCTTGCCCTATGTTGCTTACCATATAGTCTGTTCTACATGCCACAGTAGCACAAAATGAGCCTGGAGCAGTGGTCAGAGGTGGAAGGTGAAGGGCCCTAGAGGATTTGATATTTCATTAAGACTTGCATCCACAGGCGAGTTTAGATCTAGCTTGCCTTTAAAAGATTATTCTGGGTTCCAGGTGGAAGACTAACTATGAGGGAAGAGATAACAGCAATTAAGGTGATAACCAGCTGCAGTCCAGGCAAGAGATGACTGTGGTCTGGAAGAGGATAGGAGCAATGGGAAGAGGAAGGAGAAAAAACTCAAACACAATCTGGAGGTAACTAGAAGTGGCAGGACTTGGTGATGCTGTGTTTGGATGAGGGGTGGTTTTAAGGAGGTAATGGTGCCAAGGAATCTTTTCTGGTTGATTTATTCACTTCCTCCACCTACTTCAATGAGGGAGGAAGACTGTCACATGGGTCTCTTCCCGTCGTGATTTTCTTTGAGCCATCTCTTGCTCTACAGCCACCCAAGCTTGGTATGTCCCATCAGAAATTTTCCATGCTACATTCTATCTTGGGCTAGTGGGATTTTCCTTTCCAACTGGACTGTTAGCTGTGTGAGCAAAGGAACTGTGTTGCTTTCATCTCCTGTCACATATAGTGCCTGGCACTATGCTCTGCTCAAAGCAGATGCTGAAAATCATTTTTGTAATATATTTATTTTGAACACTTTATAAGGAAGGTATTTTTCTTCAGTTGGGACAAGAAAGATTTCATTTTCCTTTGGACGTATCTTTCAGTTTTTAGTCCATTGGTAAATCACAGAGCATTTGGCATATTGATGACACGTTCACGTTAATTTTTCATTTGTGCTTTGATTTTAGGTTATACTAGAATTGATTCGTTGGCCCAGCCCAGTGCTTCCGGGGTCTGCTATTCCTATCTGAGAGGCGGGAGCTCCTGATGAGCACACTGAAGCATTTTGCACATGTGTTTCCCTCTTTTGCTTCTGCGGTAAGACATTTTCCTAGCTGTGCTTTGGATTTTTCCAGTTTTGAAATTTCCACATGGGGTTTGGCCACTTGCTGAATTGCTCTCAGATTCCCAGCTTGCTCTCAGGGTGAGCTCAGCTGTGATCTTTGATATCTTTGTGTTTTTCTGAGCCTGGCTTTCCTGCCCCACTCCTGGGCTTCTTCGTCTTTATGCTTTTGTGGTTGTAACACACCCAAGTGTCTGCTTCCAACAGCTCTCTGTCCTCGGGGAAGCACTCCATCTTGTCTGTTGCTTGCGTTCTGATTTTGTCCCTGTGACTGTTAGCACTTGAATCACCGTGTGCTCTCTCTTAGTTTTGACTGTTTCTCATCTTCCTTTGCCCTGGCATTTTTTTCAGATACAGTTTTTAATTCAGCAAACTTTTTCTCATTATTCTGTTTCTTAGATACTGATTCCGGTCTGTCTCTTTAAAATAAAGCCAATTTTGTGAATTTCTTTCTTTCTCTCTTTTCTATTTGGCAGCGTTGAGATTGCCTCTGCTCTTGACAGCTGCTATTCAATATGTCATTACTCAGCCTTGGAAGTAATTTTAGAATGTTGTGTGCCCCTGACTGTAGAACACTGTGTCCCCGTGGTGGTACATCTGAAGGTGGAAATGACCTGAGGAGGAGTCTGGCATTTGTACAACGCCTTAGAGTTTACAAGGGACCTTTAACTATGTGATCTCACTTAGTGCTCACAGTAAGCCGGTAAAGGGTGTCAGGGTGTTATAATTCCTGATTTAAAGTCAAAGAACTTGAAGACCATAGACTCAGGTGTTTTTCTCAGTGTCTTTCAGCTGGCAGGTGCTGGAGCCAGGGTTTGAACATGTGCCACTGGTGCTCTTTATAATATAGAATCCTATTTGTTCAATATCATTTCAATTTCACGCTAGGCTGGACACTGTAGAGTGCAGGCACAGTCAGATCCAGGAACTCGAACAATGTTATCAGGGTCTAGTCTTCCTGCTTTCTTGGTTCTTCTACCTTCCTGAGGGTTAACTTTCCCTTTATGCAGGTTGGCAGTGTGGCTTCCAGCAGCTCTATGTTAATACGCTCCAATTCTTTTTTCTTTTTGGTGCCAGGGATTCAATCCAGAGGGGCTTAACCACTAAGCCACATCTCCAACCCTTTATTTTTTATTTTGAGACAGGGTCTCACTAAGTGGCTTAGGGCCTCCCTAAGTGGCTGAGGCTGGTCTTGAACTTGTGATCCTCCTGCCTTACCCTAGGCACTGGGATTACAGGCCTGTGCCACCACACCTGGCTAATATACTCCAATTCTGAGGAAAGGCCACAATGTCTCTTCTAGTAGAAATGCAGAGCTGCTTCTCAAGGGCTTTGATTGGATTATATGTTTGTCTCTGAACCAATTGCTGTGATCTGAGGCGTGGGATTCTCTAATTGGGCTGGCCTCAATCCCCTGACTTCTGAAGTCAGAGAGGCCATTAACCAGGCTTAAATCACTTGGCAGGAGCCTGGAGAAGTGGTTTCTAGAAGAAAATTGAGTATACTTATCAGAATGAAAGGAATGCCTGCTGGGCAGATAAAGATGCAATGTGTTTTGGATATTTTCCATTTCCCCTCAGATCTACTCTCTACATGCCCTAGGAATCGCTTGTGTAAATTGCATTGATGGGTTTCCTTTCCCTTAAACTTTCAGTTGCTTTGCCCGTGGAGAGCTCTCACAGATCAGAGTCAAGGAGAAGAGTGAGGGAGGGGTACTAATTCTACCATCTGCTTTCCTGTAAGGGCACCCCATAAACCTGAAGTTCACAGCTTCTGCCAGGCAAACCTGTTTACGTTGCTCACCCAGTTTCCTGGTATTGCTAATTGTTTTTATTACCTCTTCAAACCTAGAGGGGTGATGACCCTGGGGTAGCATGTAATCCCTTGTATACTTTTGCAAATGTTTTCTTTACTGGACTGTCCTCAGGTCACAATTTGAGTACATCATCTCTCTCTTGCAAAGTCTTGACTGATATATATATCTTCTATAGGCAGGAAAGTAAAATTCACATGTCATGTGAAAGATGATTTGGAGTATGTTTCCACGTAGGGTGTTAGGTCAGGAGTTGAGGTGACTTGGGTGGGACATGACAGCTGTGAACAAGATGGATGTAAGGAATGACCCCAGGGAAGTGTGAGCAGTATGGGTTTTTGTGGCTTCATTCAAATCAGAGTTACTAGGTTTTTAACTAGTACTAGTTTAATTATGAAGCAAGCTACTCAAAGGGTGATGAGTTCCCCATCTCTGAAGGTAAACATCTGGACATCTCTAGTGATACTGATCTGTCTGGGGTTTTATGAGGGGGATTCCTTTATGGATAGTGATGGGATAAGTGACCTCCAGGGTCCATTCCTACAGTTCTATTCGTGCAGGAATATTTTTCATTTTTTCTGTCCTTTGTGGCCTCTTGTTTTCTCACTGACTGGCAGATCTTTTGGTGTTGAAACTAGAGGCTGGGTGCGCAGATATTGATGCTTGGGGTCTGTGTTGTTTGCATTGATTTCCTGGATCATTCTGGTTCCTAGGTTCCTCCGGCACCCTCTGGTATGAAGATCACACGTCAGAAGTGGCAAGTTGGCTCTGGTATCTTGTCAGTTATGTAGCAGAGATATTTAAAGACCTCGTTTGCCAACATAGACTGGCCAATGTCCCTAGGTGGAAGGTGTGGAGAAGTAATCTAATGGTGCTCAGTACTAAAAGTACCATGTTCTCATAAAGAAATATTGTACTCTGCTGGGCTTGGTGGCACATGCATGTAATCCCAGTGACTTGGGAGGATCACAAGTTCAAAGCCAGCCACAGAAATTTAGTGAGGCTCTAAGCAACTTAGTGAGATCCTGTCTCAAAAATTGAAAATGACACACACTGATTTGACCAACTTAATTTAAAAAGAAATTTACAGGACTGAGGAAAATCTTGAAGAACCAGATTTGGAAAGGACAATTTTCAGAACAGCAGAAAAACCAAGTGTTTTGCAAGAATATATTTGGGGTATAAATCAGCTCTCAGGAAATTTTCTGCAAGTTGTGATACTCAAGATGTGGAGCTATGGGAGAAAGACAAGGGGCGGTTTGGATCTCATGCCATTTTTGGCTGGGGGAGTGCTGGGCAGGTTGTCTGAGAGGGCTGCTACACAAGAGAAAGGGAACATCCCTGGATCCTGGGAAAATGGAATCCACTGTCCACACACTAGCTCTTACAGCAGCTGAGGAATAGTGGGGATGGAATTTGAAGCCGATAATATAGTAGTTTTAGGTAGGCCAGCCTACCCTGGAAAAGTGGATTATGGCTAATGTAGAAAAGGCAGATAAACTGTTTTCTGAAAAAGGTCACCTGGTAAATACTTTAGGTTTTGCACATCATCCTATGGTCTCTGTTGCAACACCCACTTTTGCTATGGTAGTGTTCTACTGTGGCATATAGTCACAGATGATATGTAAATAAGTGGGCATGGCTGTGGTCCAATAAAACTTTATTTGCAAAAACAGACAGTGGTCAGTAGCTGAGTTCCAGTTTAGGAAGTTACTTTATCACTCTGGTAGCTTGGAGGAGCCTAGTCAAGGTGAGCAAGAACAGTCTCAAGGTGAGTCAGTAGTTTGTTTTCTAGTCAAATCCTTGGATACATTTGTGGTGAGCCCTGAAGATGTGTCTAGTACAGAAGAAAGCCCAGGGAACTTTACTTAGGATGGTCCAAGTTCATATCCTGGCTCACCTACTATACTATTTTTTTTTAAGAGAGAGAGGGGCAGTGAGAAAGAGAGAGAGGGAGGGAGAATCAATTTTTATTTAGTTTTTCATGTGGCTTTCCTTGCTCTGACACTTCGATGTGGTGCTGGGGTTTGAACCCAGGTCCCTGTGCATGACAGGCAAGCGCTGTAACCACTGAGATACAGCTCCAGACCCTCTATTGTACTACTCTATTGACTCTACTATTGAGGGCAAGCTACTGAATCTTAGTTTCATCTCTGAATCTTAGTTTCATCATCTTTGGAATAGAGAGCATAATTAAAATGCTTATATGATTGTTATTTAGTTAAATAATGTATAAAAAAAAGAGGCATGGGGTTTGACACATAGCACTTAGTGCTCACACTTTGTTCCCTCTCTCCCGACATTTTAAAGTCATATGGAAACCATAAATGGCATAATTAAGTCTTCACTGAATAATCACTGGCACTTTATCCAACTTAGGAATTTTTTTTAAAGAAGGGACAGTGAGAGAGAGAAAAAGAGAGAAGCAACTTTTATTTAGTTTTTCATGTGACTTTCATTCCTCGGACACTTCGTTGTGTATGTGGTGCTGGGATTTGAACTTGCGTACTCACGCATGCCAAGCAAGCGTGGTAACTGCCGAGCCACAGAGCCACCTGCTCCAGCCCTTAGGAGATGTTTGAAGAAAGCCAATGCCATGTCTTTGAAGATTCTCTGGAGCACAGAGGGATGGGGTTGAGGGAGTGGAGTTGAAAAGATGAAGAAAAGACTTTGTCTCCTTGTCTTTACATTCCTTTCCCCAGCCTAGCCTCTTGAGAGCAGACTTCCCTTGAGGAACTGGGCAGTTTTGAGGCAAATTAACAAGCAGGAGTTTCTGGGAAGGGGACTTTAAACCTGGAGTAATGGTTTTAGGAAAGTGGGGTTATTCAACCCAGAAACATGAGAGTTTTTTTTTACTATGTGTGAAGGACTAAGCATGTGGAAAGAGTGTGAGCAGGACTCTGCTGATTGCCACAGGAAGGAGACAAAAACAGCGTCATCCAAAAATGACACAGACAGCTTGGGAGAGAAGTGGGTTTACAGTCACCAGGGATGACTGAGCAGAGCAGAGGATTTCTGGGATATTGGAAAGAGAATAATAAGGTCTCTTAGGACTCTAGATCAGACCCTTACAACTCATGTATCCTTTTGGAACTTGTGGCAGTTTAGAAAAGATAGGTCAGCACAAGAGATGTTCCTGAAGACCAGTTATCCAAAAATAGCAAAAGTCCTGTTCCGTCGTATGAGATAGACATGCCCCCCTTGGGGAAGAATAAGAATAGACAGCATTGACTGTGTTCTTAGACTGTGCCAGAAGTCACATACATACTTTAAATGCTTTCAATTTTTCCCTTCCAGTGATGATGAGAGTTAGGTTCTCTGTGAGAGACAATGGTGGACTAGAGGAAGGGTGCACTTGGCAGCAGTTCCTCTATATCAGACTTACAAAGCAGAAGACTGCTCTCAGGGAGATGGGTGACTAAGGGAACTCACTGAAACCTAACACTGGACTGTAACAGAAACCATACAGACAAAGAGAAGTCAGAAACTTGAACGTAATATACGAGATAATACATTAGAGATGTGGCAGCTTGGCCACCAGTGGTGGCAGCAAAGGGGAAGGGAGAAAGCAGGCAGGACAACATTGTTGGTGGATAAAGAATTAAAAAATAAAGAAAAATTGGGGCTGGAGCGGTGGCTCGGCGGTTGTGGTGCTTGCCCAGCTTGCACACGTACACGGGTTCAAACCCCAGCACCCATGTACACAACTAAGTGTCAGAGCAATGAAAGCCATGTGAAAAAACTCAATAAAAATTAATTCTCTCACTCTGTCTCTCTCTCTTTCTCTTTAAAAAATAAAATAAAATAAAGAAAAATTGACTTGGGGAAACCTGGGAATTAGAGAGAAGGACTGATTTTAATGGACACAAGAGTTGGTAGGGAAAGCTGCTCAGTGAAAGTAAACCCCATAATAGCTTGCCCCAAGGGCTGGAAGAATTCCATGATGCAGAAAATGCTCCTAGGTACAGAAAGCACCACCTTGTGGGACAGAAACATCTATAAGCACCAAGAAGCTGCAAGCAGAAACAGATGGTTGGGAACTCATAAAGGAAGTTACCATCAGCCCAGTAAAAAAATTCCCTGAGTGCCTGAACCAGAGAGACTGGAATAGGCATGAAGAAAACTATACCTGGACCACACAGCCTCCCAGTTCTAGAGGAAAAAGCCCCCTTTATTACTGGCCCACATAGGAGTTATCGTGGAAGATGCCTTTAGTGGCCACATAGGATCAGCTGCACACTGGGACAGATACCCAGTATTTCCTTCTTCTTCTTCTTCTTTTTTTTTTTTAAAGAGAGAGGGACAGTGAGATAGAGAGAGAGAGAAACAATTTTTATTTAGTTTTTTCATGTGGCCTTTTTTGCTCTGAGACTTCGTTGTGTATGTGGTGCTGGGGTTTGAACTCGCGTACTCGCACATGCCAAGCAAGTGCCCTAATCACCAAGCCACTGCTCCAGCCTCCCTAGTATTTCATATTAAAGTGGTGAATATGAAATCTTTTTCCATTGTGCATTATTCCATTACTTTGTTCCATTGTGCATCATTTTGTGTGCTTTTGTGTGTGTGTGTGTGTGTGTTCTCACTGCATAGATAGGTTTAAAAATATATTCGTATAATTTTACTTTCACATTAATTGCTTTGTTCTGCACTTGCTTTTTATTTATCCTTGATTTGACGTTGGTGGAGATCAATTATATGAAGGTTTGAGTTATTTTGATTTTACATTTCCTGGTTTGTTCAAACCTTGGTTCATGTCCCTTTTATCTCCCCTTCTTCACTATCATTCCTCCACTAACTGCCAAATCTTCCTGTTCTCCCTTCCTTCCTTCCTTCCTTCCTTCCTTCTTTCCTTTATTTTTTAAAGAGAGAGAAAGAGAGAGAGAGAGAAGAGAGAATCAGTTTTATTTAGATTTTCATGTGGCTTTCATTGCTCCGACATTTCGTTGTGTACGTGGTGCTGGGGTTATGAACCTGCGTTTTCCTGCATCTAAGCAAGCACTGTAACTGCTGAGCCACGGCTCTAGACCACTCTTTTTTCTTTTTGAAATGACTTCCAGTTAATTATTTATTCCTTCTTCTATATAGCATCTCCTACTTATCTTATGCCTTTACTTTGATCATTTTTTAAATATTTCAAATTGTTTCACCGTCCACCCCATTTTCTCCTTACTTAAGAAATCGTAATCCGAGGTTGGGGATTTAGCTCAGTGGCAGAGCACTTGCCTAGCAGGCGCAAGGCCCCGAGTTCAGTCCTCAGCCCTGAGGAAAAAAAAAAGAAAAAAGAAAAAAGAAAAAAACCTGTAATCTCATTAAATACTAGAATTATTTAGTTTATGTATTTCCTACCTCATTCTTGTGTTGTGATTATTAATACAGTGGACAACATAGTAGACATCTGCTGTTGAATGCCTGATCTAGTTTGCAGCATTTTTTTTATTATTGTTGATATTGATTTTAAATGCTGATGCCACCATTCCTGGAAATTAGTGTTACAGATGTCAATGTAGACACTGGACGTTTATCTTCAGGCTGTTGCTGACATTAGTGCTATTCCTGGTTCCCCAAGATCACAGATTAGAGATCCTGTGGCCAAGAACTACTCAAAACTCAGCCAAGCAACAATGAATCTCACTCCACATGAGATCTAGTCCCATCCAAGCCTTAATATTACTTCAGCTCACTTCAGTTTTTGGAGGCAAAAACTCCAAACCAAGGCCCCAAAGTGGAGCAAATAGAGGAACTACAGGTTACACCTTGACATATATTCAGATATCAAAAAGAGAGAGAAATCCTAGAATAAAAAAGATAACTACACATGAAAGGACACATATGTAAAAGAGGAAGGAGATCCCATCTCAATAGATGCACAAGTTCAAGACCTCTGAAAACATAAGGAAGCAGGCAAACAAATCTCCCCCCAAATTCACCATCCTCCAATAAATAATCTCATAGATATGGAAGTGGATGAAATTCCAGAGAAAGATCACAAAAAACTGATTATTAAAATGAACTCAAAGAAGATCTAAGGAATGAATTAATAGAGCAAATACAGGAGAAAAAAATCCATTTCAAGAAAGAAATCAAAATATTAAAAAGAAACCAATCAGGGGGCTGGAGTCGTGGCTTGGCAGTTAAGGCGCTTTCCCAGCATGCACGAGTACATGGGTTCAAACCCCAGTGCCCGTGTATATAGCTAAGTGTTGGAGCAATGAAAGCCATGTGAAAAACTCAATAAAAGTTGATTTTCTCTGTCTCTGTCTTGTCTCTGTCTCTCTCTCTCACTGTCCTCTCTTAAAAAAAAAACAACCAATTAAACTCATTGAAATTAAAGACACAATGAATCATATTAGAAATTCACTTGAAAGCATCAACAACAGATTAGATTGTGTAGAAAATATTGTTTCAGCTCTTGAAGACAGAATTTCAGGCCTTGAAGACAGGGTACATAATCTTGAATACACAGTATGAAATAAAAAGAAATGATAGAACATAATTGGAATATGGGACAACATCAAAAGCACAAACCTAAGAGTCATTAGAATCAAAGAGTACATGGAGATAGAGGCTTAAGACAGTAAGAATATTTTCAGTGAGATAGTCACAGAAACATTTCCCAGTATCAGAAATGTGATAGACATCCACATACAGGATGCATACAGGACCCTAAATAGACCAGATCAGAAGAAAAGTTCTCCAAAGCACATCACAATCAAAATGCCTAACATAGAAAATGAAAGAAATTAAAACTGCAAGAGAGAAATATCAGCACATTTACAGGCAAATCAATAAGGCTCACTTCTGACTTATTATCACAGACCCTAAAACCAAGGAGAACCTGGAATGAGATATCACAAACTCTAAAAGGAAACAATTGCCAGTCTATAGCCAGCAAAGGTTTCTTTCAAATACAATGAGGAACTAAAAGCTTTTTATGACAAAGATAAGCTAAAAAAATACACGACCACTAAGCCAGCACTGCAAAGAATACTCAGAGATAAACTAATGGAGAATATCATGCTAAGTGAAATAAGCCAGACCCAGACAATCAAGATCAAATGTTTTCTCTCGTATGTACAAGCTACAGCAAAATAAGGAAAAGAAGGTAGTGGGGTCAGGGATTAGATATTATAAATATATAGGGAAGACCAGTAAAGAAGAAGGTAGAGAATGAGAGGGAGGGATGAAGGATTGGAAAGGAGAGGAAATATGGAATGAATTTAACAAAATCATGTTATATGTGTACATAAATGTACAAAAGGGAATTTCATTTTTATGTATATGTAGAAAGTACCAATCAGAAATAAATAAGTAGCCCAGTGGTAGAGCTCTTGCCTGGCATGTGTGAGGCCCTGGTTTGATACACAAAATCAAGGAAGAAAGAAAAAAGAAAGAAAGAAGAGAAAGGATGATCAGTAGAGTAGAGGAAGGAGAGTAGGGGGAGGGAGGAAGGAAGGGAAAGTTGGGGAGAAAAGGATTGAAATAAAATTTCTCACGTGCATGTTTTGTTAAAATGAACCCAACTACTATGTGTAACTATAATACTCTAATAAAAAATGAGTAAGAGAATTTTCCAAGAAATAGAAAACGTGGTTATTCCATGTGTTATAGTTTGGAAACGAGGTGTCTCTCAAAAAGCTACATTGCTAGTGCAGGAGTTTTGAGAGTTACAATGATTGGATTATGAGAATGATAACCAGTCCATTCTAGTTTGAATGGACTAACTGGGTGGTAACTGTGGGCATGTGGGGTGTGCCAGAGGAGGTGGGTAATGGGGCATTGGAGTGGGTGGATCTCAGAAGGGTTAATTTTTCCTAATAAACTTTTTTTTAAGAGAGAAAGACAGTGAGAGAGAGAGAGAGAGACAGAAAGAGAGAGAGAGAGAGAGAGAGAGAGAGAGAGAGAGAATCAATTTTTATTTAGTGTTTCTTGTGGTCTTCATTGCTCCAACACTTCATGTGTATGTGGTGCTGGCATTTGAACCTGCATCCTTACACATGCAAGGCAAGTGCTGTATCTGCTGATCAACCACTCCAGTCCCCTAATAAGCATTGTTAAAATTATTCTGGATAGCTTTCTTTAAAAATAAAAAAGACATTTAATTTTTTTACAGAAAAAGGTATAAGCTCATTGTTATATTCATCTTATAGATGAATATACTGAGGTCCAGGGAGGTTAAATACATTGCCCAATACAACAGAGGTAAGTGATGCCAAGATCTCAACATGAATACTCAAATTTCATAGGCCACACTATTCTAGCTTTATTCAAAATCAATTAATTTGGAGAGAAAGGCCATCTGGCATGACATTTTGCTATATAAGTTGCACTTAAAGGCTAAAACATTGACCTAAGTCCAAGATTTAATAAGAAAATTGTATTTCAAAAGCTACAAGTTTGAAAATTTAATGAAGATGAGTGGTCCTTTTTAGCAAGATTAAATAGTGATATATTAGGAGCTGGAGCAGTGGTTCCATGGTGGATTGCTTGCCTGGCATGTGCAAGGACCCTGGTTCAAACCCCAGCACCTTATACACAACCAAGTGGAGGAAAAGCAAAAACCAGAGAAAGAACAATAAAGCTGAAAAAAATAGTGATGTATTAGGTTCTGGTACCCTACCTGTGGAGCCCTCTCAGGGCAGGAAGCATTGGAGTTAGTGCTGGCTAAGACTGATATGTGCCTGCATTGTAAAGGGCACCTACCTCAGACCCTGACTTTTTAGGGAAACTCTGAAAGGAAATGACCCCAGTAGTAGGGAGGAGGAAAGAAAGGGATAGCATAGTATTTGTAGGTTCACCATGCCATGTCATAGCATGTATTAGTACTTCAACTTTTTTACTAAAAAAAATTTTTTTTCTGTCTTGGGGCTAGAACCCAGGGGTTTGTGCGTGCTAGGTAAGCTGTACCACCGATCCATAGCCCCAGCCCCACTTTTTCCTTTTTTGGGTGGACTAGTATTCCATTCAGTTATGTGTATATATCACAATTTATCTATCCATTCACGTACTGGTGGCTATTTGGTTTGTTTCCATCTTTGGGCCATTGTGAACAATGCTGCTGTGAGCAATTATGTTCAAGTACTTGTTGGAATACTTATTTTCAATTTGGTATATATCTAGGCATGGAATTACTTAATCATATGGTAATTCTATGCTTAGCTTCTTGAGAAAATGCCAAACTGATTTCCAAAAGCATCTGTATGGCAAATCCCTACCAGTGAAGTGTAGAAGTTTGAATTCTTCCACATCCCTACTAGCACTTGTTATTTCCAGGTAAATTCTTTGGTAAATGTCATTTGAATCACCAACATGATCCTTTCTTTTATATTCCTGGTGATTTATATTCATGCTTGCTCAAACCAGTTCCTTAGGTACAACTTTGTGCTGTTGTTTGAAAATGTATTTTACCGACCCTTTGCTCATTCTTAGGAGACAATATCCCCACCCCATAGGCAAAAAGAGTGAATGAAAACCAAGAATAAAGGAGGGAAGTATTTTGATTTCATGAATGTTTGTTATAAGAAGCCAGGTGGGTTTGGTCCTGTGGGGAGCTGGGCACATTGGCTGCATCTTTTTGGACAGGATTTTCCTGAAAGGCCATAGCAACTTTTCAGTCAGATGCTATCTTCAAGGCCATATTGACATCATTTTTTGTTTCACACATAATGGGTAGTCTTTGCACTCACCCACTGGAAGAACTGCTGTTTCTGCAGGGGATGCATTTGGATTTGAACTGTGGTGGTTCCCTCCCCACTCAGGTGGGTCACATGGCTCAGAGAGAGGTGAATGCCAGACTTCAAGGCGACATGGTCAGCAAGGTCCAGCAGGCTGGCAGATGGCTGAGACCAGCAGGGTTAGTTGTTCCTTACTGCCATCTGTGTGATATTTCTAATCAGGAATTTCTTCTCTTTCCTCCCACATCGTTCTTCTGCCAACAGGTCAAGGCCAGCATCCACAGTCTGTTTGGACAGTCCAGTTCTGAAAAACTAGGAGATGTATTCTTCCAGTGTCTGACATGAATGAGACTTGCTCAACTTCTATTACTAAATTAATAGTAGCATCAAGTCATTAAGAAAAATTATTTAAAACTTAGAAAAAAGATAAAAAGATGGTAGAGTGCGTGCTGAACATGTGCTTAGAATGTGCAAGACCCTTGGTTTGATCTCCAACATCCCAAACACTGATGTGGGGGCATGGTTTAGCGGTCCTGTCCAACAGGTACTCAATTATCCAAGCAGGAGAATAAACTTTGTTAAATAGACTCATTACTATTCGTTTCCAGACTGTGAAGCTACATGTTAACATGTAGGTTTTTCAAATAATCTCTGTTTAGTAGAAAAGAAAACATCAAGGTTATGGCCTATTGCTCTGTACTCATTATCTAGTTATGTATGTAACCCAGCATTCTCATTCTAACATGGTCCCAAATGCTTAAGAAGACCAAAATCTTCAGAACACTTGATTAATGAGCCTTATTGTCTTGTTGGTTCCTCATTAATGAATGAACTGAATAACACCTTCAACATGTTATTTTCATATTTGTACAAGTCGCATTTTAACTTTTTGAGAACTTTACTTTGACAAGGGTTTCAGATAATTTTACTAGAAACCCAATGGTTGATGGGATTAGATTGAAGTTAGCATCGGTGCACGGGTTGTATCCTATGGGGACTGATATCATCTGCTTTCCTACACTAGATAGTCATGGATACATTTGCTGGCATTAACCCAACATTTTAGGTTTCCTGGCACCCTGAGCTCATACTTTAGGTCTGTGATCTCAGGGTGTTAGTTTTTGTTTTTTGGTTTTTTGTTTTCGTTTTTTTGACACTAGGGATTGAAGCCAGGGTCGTTCAACTACTGAGCTACATCCCCAGCCTGTTTTTGTTTTTTTTAAGTGAGAGGGACAGTGAGAGAGAGAGAGAGAGAGAGAGAGAGAATCAACTTTATTTAGTTTTTTCATGTGGCTTCCGTCGCTTAGACACTTAGTTGCGTACATGGTGCTGGGGTTTGAATCTGTGTACTTGCTCATGCTGGGCAAGCGCTGTAACCACCGAGCCACTGATCCAGCTACCACTCCAGCCCCTCCTCTTTCCTTTAGTTCAGTGTTTGTCTGCACCTCACATTCTCCATTTTCCTTGGACTGAAAGTGCGCCTGAGATTCACATCACTCTTTCCTGACCTGGACCGAGGAAAGAATTATCTTCATTTGTAGAACTTTCTTGTCATTCTATTCCTCTCTATTCTAGCAATGGCTCTCTGAGGGATCACTTCTCCCAGCTTCTGGGCCTCTATGGTAGATGGAGGCCACACAGCTGAGAGGCTGGCTCCTGTCCAGAGATCCCATCTGCCCTAGTGGGGAGCTCAGTGCTCCCTTCCAACCACACATCCATGTTGGCATCACTCTGGGAAGATACCAGTGGCTTCATTTCTCTGTCTCCTAAGGTCACAGATCTCCCAAGGCCTGCTCTGCCTTGACCCTATCAGGGACTGAAGGAAGCTATGACTTCCTGTCTTTTGGGTCACCAGAATCTTTGGGTCTCTCCAGCAGCACTTTTTGCACTCTGCTGTGGAGTGCAATCATTTTAAGCTTTAGAGATCCTCCACAGTGCCTAGAATAGTTGCTAAGAGATGTTGCTCAATATGTATTTGATGAATACATGAGTGAATCACATTAGTGGGATTTATTTTTTGCTCTTGGATCCCACTTTGGCTCCGGCCCTGATTGGTTCACATATGGTTTTCTATTGGCTTTTCAGTCTTCATTGTTTAAAATGTTAGTAGAATATAAACTTATGAAATTTCATATCAAATATATACGCTGGTGTAGTGAAGACCCATTAAAACCTGGGGTCTCTTCCTATTTTTAAAATTCTACAAAACATACATTCCATCTGTATTAAGAAGACTCCGGCTAGACATGGCAGGTCCGTAGGCACATGTAGTCCTCAGCACTAACAGCTTGGCCAGGATCCATGGTTGTGCCAATGGAAAGATGTCAACAGTGGAGATTTGATGTTGTATTCCTGACTACAAGTGAACTGATGTTATTAAACTATCTAGTTACCTGATACAGAAGAGAATAGAATTATTCTTGCATACTAGAATAGACTGAGAAACAGAGCTTCCTCTTTAGAGAAAGATTATTTTAATTTTTAATTCTTTCTTGCCTTTCTACTCCTCTCGATTCTATTCTCAAGCTGTTGTTGATGGGATCTAGGTTTTCCCAAATGGGAAGACTTGAAACAGAAATGAATTCATTCTCAGATGAGATGTACGAGGAGAGAGAACAGCTCTGGAGTGCATTTTGGTGATCAGCCATCAAGCCAGGAGAGGAAGGGTGGCAGTCAGCTGGAACTCGTCCACACGCAGTCTGCACGGCGTACCATCCTTCTTTACACATATGCCACTCTCCTGTTTTAATGGATAAAAAACCCAGAAACATTGTTAAGCATAGATTTTTTTTGAAAAAAAATTTGGTCTTAAAATAAGATTATGCACAGTTTATGTGCAAGAGAATTTTGAATTTTTTAAGAAGTGAAATTAGACACTTCTTTATGGACCAAAGTGATATGAACAAATAAATAAGAGGGAAGGATTAGAGTTTCTCTAATCATTCTAGGATGTGGGCAGCAGATACATAAGAACAGAATAAGTTTTAGAGGGATGGAATGAAAATTATAGTTACAGGGGGCTTATGAAATCACATCTTTCAATTTGAACATATATATACTTGGTAAAGAGATGCAAAAAGATGTCATTGAAAGAGAGGACAGAATAAAATGTGAATCAGTGTGTTAAAGAGACTTTAGAGGTTATTTTGTGTGATCTCTATTTCACAAAAGGAAGTTGGTATTCAAAGAGGTTGAGTGACTTGACCAAAGTCACTCAGTAACTTAATGGCACATCCTGGGATTAAATTTCATTTCCTCTCCAATAAACCAGTATACGTATGGTTTTATGACTCAACAGTCCCATTAACCCAATGTGAACCAAGTTAAAGATTTGGGAGAATCCAAATAATACAGTTAAAGATACAGAGAACTACAGAGCAATTTTTAACCCCATGACTTTGCTTTCTGATCATGGGGCTTCCAACTCATTTTATTTAAAATATGCTTGTCTCTAACGGATAGTCAGATGGTACACTTACATTTTAAAAATTTTATGTTATTTCATTAGAAAGGATTGAACACTTCAAAGAACATTCCAGGTATCTTGAAATAGTTTTGCTGTAATTAAATTTTGGGGGCTCTATTCTTCAATCAGACTCACATGAAATGACATTTTAATTTGACTATGCTGTTTAGTAGCTGAGATTTTGGACATTTTTTTATTATTCTAGCACATGTCTTTGTGAACATGTATCTAATTTATAAGCATTATTCTATTTAATTCTTTCTAAAAGTTTTTAAGAAAGCATTTTGCTTCTTTTAAAAAAGTTTGTATGTAGGGCTTGGTGCTGCCTTCCTTAACAAAACTCCCATGGGGCAAGCAGCAAAGTCAAGAATAAATGAATGGGATGCAATTAAACTAAAAAGCTTTTGCAGAGCTAAAGAATTAGTCAAAAGTGTCAAAAGAGATCCTACAGATGGGAGAAAATCTTTGACTGCTACACCTCAGACAGAGGGCAGAAAAAAATATATATATCCAGAATATACAAAGAACTAAAAAAACTAAACACCAAAATCACAAATAGTCCAATCAATAAATGGGCTATGGATCTAAAAAGAAACTTCTCACCAGAGGAAGTCCAGAAAGCCCATAAATATGTGAGAAAATGCTCTACATCATTAGCTATAAGGGAAATGCAAATCAAAACTTCAATGAGATACCACCCCACTCCTGTTAGAGTGGCAAAAATGAAGAACACAAACAACAGATGCTGGAGGGGCTGTGGGAAAAGAGGAACACTGTTACATTGCTGCAAACTGGTTCAGCCACTCTGGAAAGCAGTGTAGAGACTCCTCAAAAAATTAGGGCTGGAACCACCTTAGGACCAAGTTATTCCACTTCTGGATATCTTCCCAAAAGAGTTAGAATCAGTATATTATAGAGAGATGGCTTCATCAATGTTTATAGCAGCTCAATTTACTATAGCTAGATTATGGAACCAACCCAGCCAGATGCCCCTCACCTCACTCAACGAGTGGATTAAAAAGCTTTGGTACATA
>PVKS010033175.1:0-21937 GCA_004027875.1 Aplodontia rufa
AAAAGAGGGGCTGGAGCAGTGGCTCAGCGGTTTCGGTGCTTGCTTGGCAAGCACAAGGACCCTGGTTCAAACCCCAGCACCACATACGCAACCAAGTGTTGGAGCAACTAAAGCCATGTGAAAACTAAATAAAGTTATTTCTCTCTCTTTCTCTCTCTCACTGTCCCTCTCTCTTTAAAAAAAAAAAAAGAACTTCTCTGGGAAAAAGTTTTAGGAATAGAACCACTAGACATAGCTCAACTTTTACAAATACTGCTCAGGTGTTTTCTGCAACTATTAAACCAGTTCACATATGCCATGCAGAAAAGGGACCTGAGAATTTTATTCTTAGAAATGCCTGGTAGAACATATTTCCCTTGACTATCATCTTAGAATTTGGATCACAAGAGGGTTCCCTACTCTACTAAGTTGTTCACTACTAGGGGACACTGACACATATGTATAATCCCAGTCACTAGGGATAGAGGAAGCTGAAGCAACTTAGTGAAACCCTGTCTCAAAAAATAAAATAAAATAAAATGGGTTAGAAATGTAGCTCAGTGGCAGAGCTCCCGTGTGTTCAATCCCCTGTACCAGAAAAAAATAGTAGCTCACTGTGCCTGTTCAAACAATGTGGTTTATGTGGAACAGGTGCATTCTTTCTGCAAGTCTGTAATTTTTGTACATGCCAGGCAGAGGGTGTCTATGTGACCAGCACTTATAAAAATAACAAAAGAAAAAAACTTTAGACACAAAGTCTCCAATGAGTTTACCTGGCAGACAACATTTCAAATGTTGTCAAAACTCACTAACAATTAATTTCAGTGCAGTGAATCTTATGTGAATCTATTAGGGAAAGACTCCTAGAATCTTTTGTCTGGTTTCCTCTGTACTTTGACCTATGTACCTTTTCCTTGTTGATTTTTCCTTGAATTGCTTCACTATAGTAAATCATAATCATGAGTGAATTACATGCTAAGCACTGTGAGTCCTCCTAGCAAATCACTGAACATGAGAGTGATCTTAGGGTCCCCATCAACACACATTCCCCTAAGCAAAGAAAGAAAGACTTATTTGTAACTGTACATTTTTATGTTAACTGAAGTTTGTATAATGTGCACATATTTCTTATTTAAAAATAAACATTCATAAAAAAGGGAAGAAGGGTTGTCAAAATAAATAGGTTGCCTGTGAATGAGAGAATCACACAGGTCATTAACTGGCACTTCCTCATATTTTATTTAGATGAGGAAAATAAAGCCCCAAGAGGGTAGATTATTTGCCCCAAATTACCAAGACCATCATCAGAGGTATGGATCTCAAATCCTCAGTGTCCTATTCCCTAGTGTTTCTTCTTCTTCTAATTCCATAGTCGGTCTTCTTGCACTTTTCACTTCAAGTACCCTAGTGCTTTCACCTAAATGCCTTCCACATGCCTACTTTCTTGCTAACTATGGTCTCTCTTATTTCTTAAATTCCTGTATTCCTCATGTAATGAATATGCTGATTTCCTCCCAAAACATTGCATCTCATGGAAACTGAACCCAGCAAGAAAAGAGAAGTTAAAGAAAAATCCTACCCATAACTGTTTGAAAGAAAGTAGAGTGTAATGGAAAAGAAAGAGAATCCTAGGCCAAACCACAGTATCTTCCTAAGCCTTCATAACCTGTTTAAAGAACAGGAATCAAAATTAATGCCAGAGAGTAACTTGCCCCAGTTAAAGGACAAAGCAGATCAATAGAACCAGACATGCCCCTCCCTTTGTTTCCTAATGGTATTTCAAAAACCTCTCCAAAGGGATAAGATACTTACATGCTCTAGGAAGCAGGGTCCTATCTCGCTGAGGTGGGGGTCATCATTGTTGTACTGTTTCTCCAGGTCTCTCACGAAGCCCATCTGAAACCTGTAGATATCTTCAATGTTCCCAAAGATTACCTTCAGTTGCTCATCACTGAACATGTCCCTTCTCTTCCGGCACTGCTTCAGGTAACCCTGAAGAGAAAGAAAAGTCCAGTATGAAGATGTCCCCCACTCTCAGAGGGCTTTGTTGCTTCCCAAGCAGTTGGGAGCCTCATTTCAGTTCCATGAAATAGGCATGGAATAATCACTTTCATTTTCCATATGAGGAAATAGAGGTTTAAAAAATGTCTACTTTACTAATTAGCAAAGATCTTCAGAGTACAAAGACTCCAGAGTGTAGGGTTTTTAACCACTAATCTTTATGACAAGAACTCCAAAATCAAAGGGCCCTTTTCCAGAAGGTGGTTTTATACAAACAATTCTTAGTAGCTATTCATTTAGCTGTACCCATTCACATCTCTGAAGTTCTATTCCACTCCAAATGTCTTAATACTATTGACAACCATCTGGCAACTGAGGAAAACTTCCAATAAGGAAACAGGAATTAACAAAACCAAATCATTTCTTAAGGTGAATATTTCAGGTAGCTGGCCTGGAGAGATCATTTGGATGAGCTCATGCCCATGCTTGGGCATGATATTTTTAAGAAGTTAGGTTTTAGGATACATTTGTGAATAAATACATGAATTAATATACCTAGTCACAATGAAAAGAGAAGGGATGAAAGAAATTCTTGGTTTGGTAAAAGAATACTGAGGTAACATAATCAGACCCAGGGCACACTGTACATTGAGGATGGGGAGAGCCTACAAATGAAGTTGGATCTTCCATTCTGAACTTACTTGTTTGGATTTTTAATTGATGACTATGGCCTTATTAGAAATTGCTAGCAAAAAACTTCTACATGAGAATGAATTATGGTCATTTGCTTTCATCTGAAAAATAAGTACAATGTTCTGAACAACATTCTTAAGCATTGAGCACCTAATGAGAGTGTTTAGTAGCTGATTAACCACAACTGGCCCTGCCACCACCCTCACTTTGTCTCCCCTAACATAGCTGCCAATGAGGTCGTCTAGGAGTATTTCAGGAAGATTCTTATCACTGGTGTCAATTCCCTTTACCAACTTCTACCAAAATCTCATTTCCCTATATCTTCTTACCCCAAAAAATCAGCTATTAATTACTAAATGCCCTTCAAAAATTTGCAAATTAATAGTCTGTACCTCCTTCAACACTTATTTATCTAATGACTTCTACCTTCATTAACTGGCATGCTCAAGATTTCCTGAATTCTTTAATATCCAATGCTTGATCAGAAAGAAGATGTTTTCTAATTCCCACAGAACTCTTTTTGCTCTATTCCCTTTATTGAAGTTTCTCCCAAAATTAGGCTTTCCTAGAAATCTTTCCTTGACTAATAGAGAAGCAATAAAAAGTAGTACATCCCTGCTTGATATATACGTCCTAGGGCATAATCTGCCTGGGTTGGTCTGTATGTCTGCCTGTGTGTATATGTGTTTGTGCCACCCTATCACCTTTGAAAGTGTCTTAATCACAATGGAGTTGGGACAGCAGTGAGCATAACACCACGCTAATAAGCCAGGAGAAAGAGGCTTCCTCACCTCTTCTCCCACATTTTCTAACATAGGCCCAAGAGTAACATGCATAGGGAAAATAGAGGAAAAAAGCACACAATTCATCAACATTCACACAGTAAAATAACCAAAGAGGGCTCACAGGCCAACTCCCCAACCCCAAATATGAAGATAAAGGGAAGCAATTCTCCTCCTTAAACCAAAAACTCCCCTGGCATGGAGTCCAAGGACAGGGTACTAGATGAAAAACTAGAAAAAAGTACCAACAATTTGATTATTAAAACAATGAAAGAGGGGCTGGAGTGGAGGGCTCACTGGTTAAGGTGCTTGCCTGGCATGCATGGGGCCGTGGGTTCGAACCCCAGCACCATTTACTCAATGAAGTGCTGGAGCAATGAATGCAACTTAAAAAAAAAACTAAGTAAAATCATTTCTCTCTTTTTCTCTTCCACTGTCCCTCTCTCTCACAAGAAAGAAAGAAAAAATACAATCAAAGAATTAAAAGATTTAAAGAAGGAAATTGGAGAACAATTTCAGGAGCCAAGAGACCACTTTTATAAAGAGCTAGACATTCTGAAAAGACATGTAGCAGAGCTCTTAGAATTGAAAAACACTGTCGACCAAATTAAAAGCCAATGGAATATATTAATATCTGAGTAAACTCAGAACAAAATAGAACTTCACACTTCTCAGTGAATGAATATAAGAAAATGAAGACAGGCTGAACAATCTTGAATGCAAAGAGGATAGACAAGGAAAAAGAAACTTACTAAATATCATC
Organism: Aplodontia rufa; assembly: GCA_004027875.1. Taxonomy (NCBI): domain Eukaryota; kingdom Metazoa; phylum Chordata; class Mammalia; order Rodentia; family Aplodontiidae; genus Aplodontia; species Aplodontia rufa. Next base: position 4,219 of record PVKS010033175.1, read on the forward strand.
AGAACTTCTACAAAGTACTGTATGAAATCAGAATAAATAACCTGAGAGTAAATAGGATAGGGAGGAATAAAGAACAACAAATGAATGGTATAAGGATCCTTCTCAATGAGATAGCCTAAGAAAATTTCCTCAATATCAGAATTGACCCAGAAATTCAAATTCAAGATGCCTATAGGACGCCAATAGACTTAACCAAATGAGATACTCATTGAGACACATCATATACAAAATAAATAACAGAGAAATCAAGGAAGGAATTTTAAAACCAGTAAGAGATAAACACCAAATCACATTCAGAGGCAAACCAACAATGATTATTGTTGATTTCTCAGCTCAGACAAAAAAGCCCAATGAAGCATGAAACAATATTTTCCAAATACTGGAAGAAAATAATTTTTAGCCAAAGATACTATACCCTGCAAAACTCAGCTTTAAATGGGATGGGAACATAAAATACTTCCATGACAGGAATGACCCATATCTCTCTCCTTGCACGAGAATCAAATCAAAATGGATCAAGGAGCTAGGAATTAAACCAGGTACTTTGCAACTGACATAAGACAAATTAGGTCCAACACTTCAGCATTTGGGAGTAGGCAAAGACTTTCTCAACATGTCTCCAAAAGTGAAGGAAGTAAAGTCAAAAATCAGTGAATGGGATGCCATAAAGCTAAAAAGCTTTTGTACTGCTAAGGAAACAATCAAAAGAATCAAGAGGTTTCCTACAGAAATGGACAGAATCATGGACTATGATTCCTCTGACAAGGATCTCATATTCAGAATCTACAAAAATCCTCAAAAATCTCAACTACAAAAACACTAACAGCCCAATTGATAAATGGGCCAAAGAGCTAAATAGAAACTTCTCACCAGATGACATTGATCAAGCCAATGAATACATGAGAAAGTGCTCTAAATCTATAGTAATCAGAGAAAAGCAAATGAAAACTACATTAAGATATCACCTCATGCCAGTCAGACTGGCAAAAATGAAGAGAATAAACAATAATAGATGCCAGAGGGGTTGTGGAGAGATAGGCACACTTGCACACTGTTGGTGGAGCTGCAGAGTGGTACAGCCCCTCTGGAAAGCAGTGTGGAGAATCCTCAAAAAACTAGAGATAAGCCCACCATATGATCCTGCTATTCCTCTCTTGGGTATTTTTCCAGGGGATTTAGAATCAGCACATTATAGTGACACAGCAAAATTGATGTTTATAGCAGCCCAATTTACAATAGCTAAACTATGGAAACAACCCAGATGTCCCTCACTGGATGAATAGATCCAAAATCTGTGGTACATATATACCATGGAGTTTTACTCAGTAATTAGAAACAATGATATTGCAGCCTTTGAAGGTAAATGGATGGCTATGGAAGAAATGCTGAGTGAAATAAGCATAACCCAGAGAACCAAAGGTTGAACGTTTTCACTCATCATTTGAGGATAGAGCTAGACCCTCCCTGGCCACTAAGAAAGGAGGTCTATTATCATATTTGGAATCTGGATAAGGTGTAATGTCATACAACCTAAGGCATTTGTACGGATGTATTGGGAATGGGGGGAAGGGATAAGGGTGGGTAATGGGGGGGCTCTTGCGGGTAAATCTAATTTTCAGAATATATATATATTATTTCATTAGAAGCTTGTTTGTTCAACAAATAATTTGCTGAATAAAAATAGAAAAAGAAGCTTGTTTGTTCAACAAATAAATTTCTGAATAAAATATAAAAAGAACAAAAATTTAAAAAATTCTATGGAATCAACCCTGATACCCCTCACTGGATGATTAAAAAACTGTGGTGTATATGTATACAATGGAATTCTACTCTGCTATTAAAGAGAATGATATCATGGCATTTGCAGTCAACTGGATGGAAATGGAAAAAATTATGCTGAGTGTAATATTCCAAACACAGAGACTTAAGTGCCAGATGTTTTTTCTTATATTTGGAAGCTAGAATATATCCTAAGACAGGATGAAAGTTTTCTAAGTTTAAATAATAAACTCACCATAGTTGTAGTTTCACATATGTTGGAGGAACTATAAGCATGAAGTGGGGGAAAGAAGGGAGGGAGGCAGTGAAAAGAGGGAGAGATAAAGGGTGTTATCAATACAACTGGGAACATTTGACTCCCAAGAGAAGCCTAATTATACACATGCAGGCAGAGAAACTCAGAAATTTCAAAAATTAATATACATGTATATGCTCATTTCCAATTATAGAATGGGGGTATTACAAAGGAGACGTGACATTTGGGGAATGGATGCAGGTGGGAGGGAGATCCTTGATTAGGATCAGCCTTAACTTATTATATTAATATCCACATATGCAAGAAAATATAGCAACAATTCACTCCAATGTATAAGACTATGTAAAACAAATAAAAAACAGAAAAAAATAAAGCTACACATTAGGAATAACATGAGTGTCCACAGGATGGTAGGACTCTGGAGTGTTTTATCAACTGCTGTTGATGCTAGATAATAAATATATTATGTACATGTAGATGGATGGAAGATGACATAGCCATTAAAATGATTAGGAAAGCTGCGCAGAAACATGGAAGAATGTTTATGGTATGAGGTTTAAAAGCAGAACATGAATGTTAGATCCCTATGACTAGAACATTTTAAATATATATGTACCCAGACAAATTTACAGATAGATTTGAAGGGAGTATACAAAACACAGTCTTGTTCTATTTTGTGGATTTGGTTGATTTTACTCCTATTTTTAAACTTCTTGTAATACTGTTTTTAAATTGTCTTTGTAACTAAACATGAGGAAAACTCTTTTCCAGTCAATATAAAGAAAAGAAAATAGAGCTACAAGAAAGCTTCCTTGAAAGTAATATTATCAAGGAAGGGGGGAGGATTCAATGTATTCTCAAAATTCCCTCCAGCACTAGCATGTTTAAAACAATTGCTTGCTGAAAGCATTATAAATAATATGTAGAAGCAATGTTTACCAAGGAATAAGGTATGGGACATAAGAGTATGGGAGTATTCAGAGAACCCCAGCATGTTAGTCTCAACATAGATATCATGTAAAATCCTTGACTTTATTTTCTATACTCTTCCTTAAGCTAACCTGATGAACTGGCCAAGGAATGTGTCAGCCAAAAATCCCTAACATCATTTTAATTAGGGAAAAGAAGAAATAGTTTGAGAAGCAGACTCAATTCTGAGGAACCCCTCCCATTTTCAAGGAACATGAAGAAAATAATGTACAGTCAGAGGGGAATAAACAGGCAATAGAGATGACTGAAAAGTGACAAGTGGAATGTGTGGAAGGTATCAGGTATGTTTGTCTTGTACAAAACTCAGGGGTCCCCTGAAGGCCTATTACAAGGCAGACAGGGAACAGAAGGAGTCTATGACTTTTATTGTCGGACAGATTTCAAACACTCTTTGACCAGATCTCAATGATAAGAGTAAATAGGTGCTTACATGGTATTAGGAGTGAACTGATTCAAGAGGGGCTGTTTATCAGTCCTCACCTGTGTCTCCTAAGAATAATGTGTGCATGGGCTGGAAGGTAGGCTACAGACTAGTTAAGAATTCTGTGGGTGTTAACAAAGCAGTGACAATTGGCATGAATCAGCACTGGTGTTGCTATGGTAACAGCCAAGGAATATTGGTCATCATTTCACTTTGTTCTTAAACCCACAAGGGCTGATGCAGAAGTCTAAATCTAGTGCATTGATCCAGAAATAGTGCCTTGATATAGGATATGTAGGGAAGATGCCAAAGACTGCTGAGAAGTAGGATGGATCAAAGAGCCTCTGGATCATCCATGGTATGAGAAATTCTTTAGGGAAGTCTATACCATAGTCTCTCAGTCTCTAAGTTGAAGACATCAAAACTTCCCCCTGGCTCCTTTCAGGTCTGATTTTCTAGGGCTTATTTTCCTCTAGAAGTCTGAAGCCTGACAGGAAAGCATCAAACATCATCTTGAGGATAAATTTAATAAAATGAAGAGATAATAACCATAGTTGTCTTTTTCCCAGCTGTGTCACAGTTTAACATAGTAACTAGCATATAGCTGTGCTCTGTAAATATTTGTTAAATAAATGTAAAATGACTAGCTCTTCCCATGCTAATGAAAGGTCATAGCACTTCTTCTGGGACGATGAATACTTCTATTATGTATCCTGTAGGAAGAGTCAAAGATCTTTGAGAGATGGGAACAGAAAATCCTCCTAATATTAAAGGATTCCCACTGGGCCAATCCCTGGGAACTCTAGGAAAATAATTCTGCCTCTAGAGATTCAATCTGTTGACCACAAAAATAGGAATAACTACTTTTTCCCTCTTTAAAGATAAAATGACATATCATAAGAATATATTATGATGAAGTAGTACACATATGGAAATAATTATATTTAATTCTGGCTTTAAGCAATACTTATTGAGCATCTACTCTGTGCCAAACACTGTGTTAGCAAGACATCAGTAAATCAAGAGATGAAAAATTACCCTCACAGAATTTACATTACAGTGGGAAATAGGTAATAAACAAAATATATAAGCGAAATATATATCAGATAGCCATAGTGTAATGGAGAAAAAAACAGGAAAGGGAGACAGGAAATGCAAGATAATATATGTAAATATAATTGTCAAGAAAGTTTCCACAAAAATATATTTGAGTAAAAACCTGAAAGATATGAGGAATAAAGATATCTGGAGCATGAGTGTTCAAGGCAGAGGAGAAAATAGTGCAAAGACTGTGAGAGGGAAACAAGATCAAAGAGGTTAACAGGTTGCCTTCAAGGACAGAGGGTTAATTAACAACTAAGGTTATGAAAACTGTCACTTCACGTCCCTGAAGTCCTATTCTTTCCCAATTACCTTACTACCTCATGAAGGTGAAAAGATAATCATTAACCTTCCAGAGAGGGGTAAGAAAATAATATGAGGTAAATAAAGTTAAAGCCCACGGTCCTTGGCCTTTTCAGAAGTGCACTGTCCAGTATGGTGCCATTAGTATCATGTAGTTACTTAAATTTAAGTTAATTACATTTGAATACAATTTAAAATTCTGTTTCTAAGTCACAATACCCATATTTCAAATGCTCAATCATCAGAAATTGTTGGTTATTGGATACTATGTTGGAGAGTGAAGGCAGGACATGTTCATCATTGTAGAAAACCCCATTAGACAGGACTGCTCTAGATAAACAAGAACTTAGAAAAATGTTATAGTGGTACCACTGACTTCAAAGTAGTACCAGGCTGGGAGATATAAAGTAGGACCTGATGTCTCCTGTAGAAGGAAAGAGACAAAAAGATTCAAAGAAGACTTTTCCCTGATTCAAGTGGAAAGCTATCATTGCATGTCTATGTTTGTGTTTGTTTAATTCTTTAAAAAATGTTACTATGAGGTTGGGACTGTAGCTCAGTGGAAAAGTGATTGACTGGTATGTGCCAAGCCCTGGGTTTGATCCCCAGCACCATATTTTTTCCATTACTCATTATTTTTTTAAGAGAAAAGGACAGTGAGAGAGAGAGAGAGAGAGAGAGAGAGAATGAGAATCAATTTTTATTGAGTTTTTCACATGGCCTTAGTTGCTCTGACACTTAGTTATGTACGTGGGTGCTGGGGTTTGAACCCATATACTCACACATGCCAGGCAAGGGCCATAACTACTGAGCCACCACTCCAGCCCCACTCATTACTGTTTAATAAAATACCCTTTGACAATGCCAAATCTCCGCTGAGAATATGAGGAAAAGGTTCTCATCTTACAACAGAGAGACAAAGGGATGGATAGGGTTAGGTTATATATCAAAGTGACATACTGAAGGAACTGAGACTTGTCTATCTAGCCTTCATCTCTTATAGATTACTTTCTCCAGATTCTTTTCTGCTCAAACTAACAAGTATTCTCTAAGTAAGGGAGGAAGGTCAGCAGCACCAGGGATGCTCTTTAGACTCCAAGATGTATACCCAAGACTGATAACTGACAACTTGGGTACCAAAGGTGAGGAGGCTGGGATCTGCATGCTTAACAAGCTCCCCCTGGGACTCTGGTACACATTCAAGAATGTGAAACACTAGCTTGAAGGGATATGTGCTTTGCTTTAATGAGTGAGATTAGGCCCTTACATGAGAACAACAAGTGGATCAAAAACAAAGAGGAAAAGGATACAGATTCAAAATAAGGAAGGAAGGAGACAAAGAAGGGGGGAGATGTAAAGGGAAAAGAAGAAGAAAACATGGATAAGGGGAGGGGAAGGAGGTAGAAGAGAAAACGAATATGAATGAATGAATGAAAAAGAATGAAAAAAGGAGAGAAACAAATTGAGAACCTTGAGAGCAGTTTCACACATTTGACTACACAGGATGTTTTTCACCATATGAAAACAAACTGATCATCCAACTTAATAGAATCTGGCAGGCCAATCTAGCTACCCTTTCCAACGTTTTGGGACCATCATAGCCTCATGATAGTTGGCAGTTCTTCATGTAAGTGCCCTCCACCCAAACCTATGAGCCCACACATGAGATACCATGACTACCTCACAAATGTCCTTGAGGTGCTTGATGTAATGACGCTCAGTACTCATGATCTCATTGATGACATTGGCCCGCATCTGGTCCCGGTTCTGAAGTGGGCGGCCCAGACAGAGGCAGTCTGAGTTGGGGTCCAGGTGCCCATTTTGCACATCACTGGGCCCTTCCTCCAACCCATCCTCCTGGTTCACCCAGAGCTGTAGAAGTAAGAGAAAAAGAATAATTGGTTAACCTCCCTTCTTCAAAGACTTTCCAGGCAAGTAGAAAAAAGGATAAATTAAAATTTTCAGGTTTTTGGAGAGCCTTCAATCAGAGGACCCAGCAAACTGAATGCCAGACCTAGCCCTGAGCATGGGTAGAACCCTCTTTATATCCCTGGTGCCCTATTTGTGAAATAGAAGATGTGAGACATGACTACATCATCTTTGAGTAGTTTCTTGACTAATAAACTATCAGAAGAGGGGAAGTGATGGCAAGCAGAATTTATTCATGCTAAAGCACATCCAGGTAACACAAATGGATCAGATAAAAAGAGAAAAAAATAGACTACAGATGTTGAGTGCCACAGCTGGATTATTGTCAAAACACCACATTTAAATGCCTGTAAGTATGATGGATCAAAGTTAGGTGCTGAAATGAGTGCCTCAAAAACAGGGCTTTTAGTGTTGACTTCCACCACAGGAAGTACAAATAATAACCAAAATTTAATTGTAGAATTCCTGGGACATAAAAATATCTCCAACCATTCAAGATTGGGATGGAGATGGGAAAGATCTCCACCACCTAATAACAACAGTTACTGATTAAGCATTTACTACTATACATCAGCCACAATGCTAAGAACCTTCAATAAATTTTATTCAGTCTTGCAATGTAGGTACCATTGTAACATTTCACAGAAGAGGAAACTGTGACTAAGAGAAGTTAAGGAATGAGTCTCAAGTAACACATTTAAGAAGCAAAGAAGCTGGGATAGGAGCCAGGCAGTCTGAGTCGAGAGCCTATGCTCTTAACCAGTGTGCCAATAAATTTGTGCTTCTAGCTTTTAAGAGGAACATGAAGAGAGATAGAATGGGCTTGGACCAAGGTGGCTAGGATTATTAGAATGATCAGAACTGGACAGATGTAACTGACAAACATTGATACTGTCCATTCCAAATAAACTCTGTTGAGACAACTGAAAAGCTCCTTAGCTAATTACCCCTGACAAATTTTGCTACGCTGCCTAGAGGGATAACATTTCTTTATCTCCCTTCCCCAGTAGTTCCCACTTCCTAGGATTAGGGTAAAATGGGTTATCTCTTTAATTGAAGCTCAGTCATCCAAGATCCAGAGATATCCCAACCAACTTCCCCAAAGGAAGTTTTCCCAATATCCCTCCAACTTCATGATTTAGTATGGACAACCATCCAAAACACATAATTCAAGGCACTGTAGTTCCAAATAACAATGACAAGCAAGGAAGGCAACTGCACCCCAAATAGAAGCAGATTCCTTACACATAATTTAGTGGGAAAGTTCCTTTCTGAAGAGAACTAAAGGCCTAGTTGGCAGGCGAAAAGATATATTTACTCTATTCTAGTAAATACAGAAGCCCATTATTATTTAGATTAATATGCTGATTTTACCCAAAAGAACTACTGGCAGATTCATTCATTTATTAAATCCATGTCAATGCCTATTATAGGCCAAATACTACATATATAGCAGCAAACAAAACAAACCATTGTTCTTTGTGGATTTTATATTGGAGAGACCACATTTTCTAGCCTAGAAAAAGGTACCATGTAAGGGCCAAATTATTGTACTTCTGAACTCAGGGTCACAGAAAAGATGCCTTGGACCTCATGGTATGACTTTTCAGTCTAACCCCTAAGGCCCTGCTCTTGAAAGGTTCCCTGTTCTGTGCAGATGAAGATCCTAATCCACTTCCATGTCAAATTGCCATAACACTGGTGAGCCTATGAACCTACCTTCTCTAGGTAGAATTTCATCCCAGAATGCCATATAAACCTTCTCAACAACCTGTGCAGACTAACAAGTGCTTTTCCACAAGTGTTGTGCACTGATGCTGCAGTTAGAACCCATACATTCCTGCTGGATAATTAGTAAAAAGGACAATGCCCAGATTCTGCCAGGCTGGAAAACTGTCCTAGAAGCCTTTTTAGAGGACTTAAATGCTAGTTTTCCAAACCTTAATTGAATACCAAAGTAAATGAATACTGGATTAATGGAGTTCAATTTAACAAATATCTACATGAGAACAATGCTGTGACTAACTGTGAGAGATGCACGTATTAGTAAGACAACTGATTCCTTCATCCTCCTTCAGAACCAAGGTGTACTTTCCAAATCAGAGATAATCTCCAGTCTTTCATTTTTCCATAAACACTGGCATTGTTTTATTACTTTACATCTGAACAAGTCCCTGGGTAATCCCTCCAACGTGACACTATCAGACCAATTTCCTTGACTATCACTTTGATTAGCTATTCTCATACCCCAAATCCTGTACAGATTCCTGTTGATTACAAAGCAAATCCAAATTCCTCATCTTGACCTTCACATCCTATTATAATATGACTCCAATCCGTATTTCCACCCTTACCTCCTACTACTCCCTTCAGGAATGTGGGGATCCTCAGACCAATTTAGCTCTTGTTCACAAATATTCAATTTATATCTTTAATACTTTATTAAAATAAAGAAATAGTACAGTCCAGAGGCTTTCAACTACTTTGGCAATAATGAACTAACCTCTCAACTTCCTGATGAATAAACTGATGACTACAGACTGCCAGTGAGTCAGCAACTTAACCATAACTTTAAAAAAATATATATTGAGATGTTCAATAGTTATCCAGCCTCTCATCCAGATGCTAAGCCCAGCCTTTAAGTTAAGAATGGCCTGTGCTGAGCTAGACCCATTTCACCTGCTCTGTATCCTGGAGGTTAGGAGACATGTCACTCAAGTGGACAGTTGTTAAGATAAGGGATAAGGGAGGGCTGGGGATGTGACTCAATGGTAGAATGCTTGCCCAGCATGCACAATCCCTGGGATTCAATATCCAACCACCGAGGGGCACAGTGATAGACAGTAATGAATTTGCTTTTAAAAAGTAGCTTTTTCATGTAGCTAATATCTCAATCACTTAAACAAAATGACTTTTAAAAGTCTCACATTCTTTCTCCTTAGCCTGCCCAAAAGAAGCAATTTGTGCACAACTAGCCCTTCCATATGTCAAGCTGTGTTTGTACATATTTCAGCGTATCCAAGCAAGGCCTTCTTAACTTTCCATTAGCTATCCTGACATCAATAATATTCAACTATGGCCATTAGTCTAGTCATGGGTGTAAATATACCACCAAGTTAAAAAAAATTTCAAAAATAAAAAACTATTTTGATAAAAGAAGCAAAATATATTCTCACAACAAGCAACATCTGTCCTAATCTGTGAAGCCTCTATGACCCCTCCAGTGCCCATGAATAATAGAAAACCTCCCACATGAAGGAAAAATATAGCTTCATTGATAAATTCTACCAAACATTTTTAAAAAGAATGAACATTACTCTTTCGCAAACTCCTCTAAAAAACAAAATGCAGAACTCCTCAACAAAGTACTAGCAACCCAAACTCAGCAACATAAAAACCCACCTTACCAGAATTGATTTCAGAAATGCAAGTTTGAATGAATTGATTCAATACGTGAAAACAAATGTAATGAAAGATTATAAAAACACATGATTACCCTAATAGACACAGAAGAAGTATTTGAAAAAATATAACACTCCTTTGCAATAAAAACACAGAACAATAGTGTTTTGATTGAACTTCCTCAAAATGATAATAGACATTTATGAAAAGCCATACATAACATCAGACCTAATGGTAAAAGAATGGATGATTTTATTGTATCAATCAAGAACAAGACAAGGATATCTGTTTTTATCACTTCTGTTCAACATTGTAGTGGTGCTCTAACCAGAACAACTGGATAGGGAAAAGAAATAAAAGTCATCGAAGATTGGACAGAAGTAGTAAAATTATCTCCAAAGATCATATGATCTTATATATAGAAAATTCTAAGGTGTCCACCCAAAAACTCTTTTTTTTAACTAATATGAGTTCAGCAATGCTGTAGAATATAAGGCCAATATAAAAAATCAGCTACATATCCATATACCAGCAGTGAATAATCTGAGAGTGATATTAAAAAAGCAACTGCACTTAAATAGCATCAGAGAAAAAAAATACTTAGGAATAAATTCATAAGACATATAAGACTTATACATTGAAAACTGCAAAGCACTGTTGAAAGAAAGCAAAGATGATCTAACTAAATAGACTCTCCTGTTCATAGGTTAAAAGAAAAAATAGGGCTAAGGTAGAAATACTCCCCCAACTGATTCAGATTCAACATAATCTATACCAAAATTTCAGCTGATTTCTTTGCAAAAATTGACAAACTGACTTTACAATTCATATCAAAATCCAAGGGATCCAGAAAAAGACAGTTTTGAAAAGGAATGAAATCAGAATGTGTGCTTCTAGCTTTCCAAACTTACTACACATCTACAATAACCAAAGGAATGTGGCACTGGCAAAAGAACAGACTTAAAGATTAATGGAATAGAATTGAGATTCCAGAAATAGACCACACATTTGCACTGAACTGATTTTTGTCCAGAGGTCTAAGATGATTCAAGAAGGAATATATAGTCTTTTCAACAAATGGTGCTAGAGAAACTGGGTATCTGACATGCAGAAGAATAAACTTGAACACCTACCTCACACTGTGTACAAAAATCAATTAAAGGGGCTGGAGCGGTGGTTCAGCGGTTTCGGCGTTTGTCTGGCAAGCGTGAGGACCTGGGTTCAAACCCCAGCACCACGTACACAGCTAAGTGTTGGACCAACGAAGGCCATGTGAAAAACTAAATAAAGTTGTTTCTCTCTTTCTTTGTCTCTCTCACTGTCCCTCTCTCTTTAAAAAAAAATCAATTAAAATTGTTGAAAGGCCTGAAAGTAAAGTTAGCAAAGAAAACAGAGGAAAATCTTTGTAACCTCAGATTTAGGCAATAATCTCTTAGATGTGATAACTAAAGCACAATCAACTGAGTGAAAATAAATTGGACTTCATCAAAATTTTAAAATATATGTGTTACAAATGGTACTATCAAGAAAATAAAAAAGACAGTCAGGTACAGTGGTGAACACCTATAATCCCAAAGACTGTGGAGGATGAAACAGGAGGATTGCAAGTTTGAGGCCACCCTCAGTAATTTAGTGAGACCCTCAACAACTTAGTGAGAACCTGTCTCAAAATTTTTTTTAAAAGGGCTTGGTATATATTTCAGTGGAAAAGGACTCCCTGGGTTCAATCCCTAGTACCCCACTTCTCCCAAAAATGATAGAAAAAAGACAATCCATATAATGGGAGATTTTATACACACACACACACACACACACACACACATACACACATATACATTATATGTCTGATGAATTCCATATATTCTGGATACTAGATTCGTATCAGACATTATATGCAAATATTTCCCATTATGTGAGTTATAGTTAACCCACTTTAAAAAGGGCAGAGTATTTCACTAGACATTTCTCCAAAGAAGACATACAAATGGGCAATATACATGAAAAGATACTCAACATCATTAGTCATCAGAAAGTTGCAAATCAAAATCACTTTACACTCACCAGGATGGCTGTAATAATGATTAACAAAATAGTCAATACCAAGTGTTGAGGAGGATAGAGAAAAGATAAAACCTTCATGTACTGTTGATAGGAATATAAAATGGTGCAGTCACTACTAAAAAACTTTTGGTCATTACTTGAAAAATTCAATATACAGTTACCATATAACCGAGCAAGTCCACTACTAGGTATATACTAAAGATAACTAAAACTACAGGCTCAAACAGAAAGTTTTACTTCAATGTTCATAGCAACATTATTCATAGCAAACAAAAAGTGTGAACAATGCAAATGTTCATCAGTTGATAAATGGGTAAAACAAAATATAGTTTAACAATGTGAAAGAATACTATTCAGCAATATGAAGGAATGAAATACTTATATATGTCATAACATGATAAACCTCAAAAACAATATGCTAAGTAGAAAGAAGCCAGTGGGGTATTATGGGGCATGGTTATAACCCCAGAGGCTCAGGAGGCTGAGGCAGGAGTAGTAAAGTCAACCTCAGCAACTTACTGAGGACCTAAGCAACTTAGCAAGACCCTGTCTCAAAATAAAAAAATAAAAAAGCGCTGGGCATGTGGCTCAGTGGTTAAGCAACTCTGGACTCAATCCCCAGTACCAAAAAAAAAAAAAATCCAAACACATAAAAGGTCGCACACAATATATATGATTCCATTTACACAAAATATCCAGAACAAATTGACAAAGACAGAAAGCATAATATTCGTAGTTTCCATGGGCTTTATTGAGGGGGAAGGCAGTACAAAGCTCAAGTTAGTTAAGAATACTAGTGATCTATTGTATAGTATGTTGGCTATAATTAAGGCTAATATTCAGTGGAAATTGATGAAAGTACATTTGAAATGTTCTCTCCATAAAAAGTAATGTCTATGAAGTAAAGCACTATAACATAATATATATATAGAAACATAACATAGTATCCCAAAAATGTATATAGCTTTTATTTCTCAATTAAAAATAATTTAATGAAATAAATGTTCTCTGGGTACTTATCCAAAGTAGATGAAATCATTACATTAAAGAGACATTTGTACTTCATGCTTGTTGTAGCAGTATTTAACATTGCTAAAATACAATATGAATCCAAATGTTCTTCAACAGATGAATAAAGAAAATGTGGTATATGTGCACAATTAAAAATAATTCAGACATAAATGAGAATGTTATCCTGTTATTTGTAGCAGCACAGTGGAACTAGAGATCATTATGTTAAATGAAATATGCCAGTCATAAAGACAAATACTACATGTTTTCACTTATTTGTGGAAATAACACATTTCTTGTAGAAGAATAGAATGGAATAATGGACACTAGAGACTGGGAAGAGTAAGAGGAGTGAAGGACAGAATGAAGTTATATAAGATGCACTAAGACACAGTGCAAAATCACTTGTTTCTTCTTTAGCACAGTATGTAATGATAGGTTAAAACAATCTAAGATCTATTTCAAAATGAGTATAAGAGTATGAAATTCCCAACATAAAAATGATTATTATTTGTAGAGGTGGCAATGCTCATTACTCTGATTTGATTATTACACTGTATGCATGTATTGAATTACCATAATGTATCCTATTGAAGATACACAAACATTATGTCTCAATAAAAATAAATAAGACTTAGATTTTTAAAAAAATGTATTTCTTTCTATTATGTGGAAAGGTTCACTAAAGCTTTAAAATAAAAAGTTTATAGTTCAAAAAGTAAATAAAAATAAATAAAATGTTTTGGAATTAGTGGTGATAGCTGCACAATCTTGCAAAATATATAACCCACTAAATTGCACATTTTAAAATGGTAGATTTGTAGTACGTTAATTATACTTCTATAAAAATAAACATATAAAAAGTTAAAATGGTTTAGAAAAAAATAAAATTTTCCTTTGAACTACTCCTGATTCTACCTACAGTTCTTTCTCTGGAGGAAAGCATGGTTATGGCTTTTGTATGCAAAAATCAAAATCCTAGCATTTACTTACCTACATTTCCATGACAGTAGACTCACCACAGTTCTGGATGTTAAAATGATGCTCACTTAGCCCTGAGTGAGTGTATCCTAACATCTTCAACATCTTTAGTAGCCCCTCCTTCCAAACAAATTGGTAATTCTAAAAGGAGAGGTGTCATAACATCCATCTGGTAGCTTCCCCACATGGTCAACGAAGTCTCCAGGAGTGTCTTAGAAAGCTAGTTGTAAGATGTACGTCTTTTCTGTCAAACTTGAAAGATTGTGATGTATAATCTACTACCTCCATTTTAGATTCCCCCTCCCCCTTTGAAGATAGTAACTCCCTCACCTGTGTCCGCCCACCTCTTTCCAAGGACCCCTTCTGGTGGTACCCAGCCATCTTCTTCCAGCGAACATGGAATCCCTACTACACTCGCCATGTGTGTAGCAACCCTCACCCCCATTATCTCCCAGTCGCAGCCTACTTCCTCTAGCACCTGCCTCCACTTAATCACAGCCAATCGAGCAGACTGTGCACCTGAGCTCCTCCATTTAGGGCAAAGGGCAGTATTGCGTCAGGTCAGAATTAAAAAACCCTCACTCCCTTGTGAGGCGTGCATTTTTCTTTCACCCTTTGGCCGAAGTAAAATTTCTGCCTTGCTCACCCACACCTGACCACGTGTTTGATTTCATTTATAACATAGTCTATCCCTGGCTCCAGCAGTGAGTATGATGTTTTGAAGAAGAGAATGGATTAGCAATTTGTCTAAATCTCACCTCAATATTTTCAGAGGCCAGATCTAGCCAGCAAGAGAGGAGTGATAAGTGGGCCATCCTCTGGGAAAGTCAGGTGTTACTGTCAGTCACATTAAATAACAGAATCTCAGAGCTAGAAAATTTGAGTTATAAAGGAAATAGGAGGGGTTTGAAGTGGTGGCTCAGTGGTTGTGGTGTATGCCTGGCATGAGTGATGACGTAGGTTCAAGCCCCAGCACCACGTACACAATGAAGTGTCAGAGCAACAAAATCCACATGAAAAACTAAAGTTGATTCTCTCTCTCTGACCCTCTCTTAAAAAATAAAAGAAAAAAAAAAAAGGAAATGGGAGGTCACCTAGCTCAAACCAACGTGTCCCCCAAGGGATATATAAACTCCTTTAACAAGATCCCCTTCCAACAACTGCCCAATCCAACAACTTGAACACAACCAATGATGAGAGTACTGTCTCCCAAAGTATCACTTTCCTATTAGAGAATTCTTATCATAAGCAAAACCTTCTACTTTGCCTCTGTCTGAATGAAGGTAGTAGCCTAAAAACTCAGCAAACACCACAAAAGGCCAAAACACAGATAAGGGAGTCAGGTTAGAGGGAACATGAATTGTCCAATAACAAAGATCACCAAAACGCCTTTCTCTGCTACCATAGTGAAGAATCAGCGAAGTGTGGATATACAGGTGGATATGGGAGACTGAAAGTAAACTGTTATGCTGAAGGCACAGCAGTCATTCTTACACACACATACACCCCAACCTATTTTGGAGCTTCAATCTCAGTTTCTAGGAAGATCGGACATGTTTAGAGATCCTTGAACATGTATGCCAGGAAGCATTTAACATTCCTGCTTTGCAGAACCAGCATGATGTGCACAGTCAAACACAAAGCCATTCCTCGGCTCCTCCAGGGAAAGAGATTTACTTTCACTAATTACATGAAATATCATCATAAGAAGACTACTAACACATTGTTCTCTCTTTGCAGCACAGACATAATGAAAAGCAATAAGAATTAATCACAGCAATGAAGATTTTGGTTATATAACACACAAAAAGGGAAATGGAGGGAGAGGAGAGAAAATACCCATGTGAATATCCTATTAGCATTCATGGCTCTCCATTAACATATCAGAATCCCATAGTATCCTAACATACACCTCCGACCTCAGCCAGCCTACATTCTCCATTCATTCCAACACAACCTGCTTATTTCCACCTCAACATCCTTGTATTCTTTGAATGTGTGAGTACTACCCCTCTCTAAGAAGGCCTTTCCTACTCATTTCTATCATTCTTTTGTCCCTGGCTTCCCTGAAAATCTATTCCAGGACCATCCGTTTCCTACAAACTCTTTTAATTGGACTTTAAAATAGTCTTTCAGGTAGGTAAAGCCAGGCTTATTATTTCCATTTCCCAGATGAGAAAACCAAGACCAGAGAGGGAGATACCTCACAGTAGACAAATAACAGTTAATATTGAAGCAAGACCTACAGTTTCAAAGGCCAAAATTAGGAAAGAATCTGTGACAGAGTCAAGTGGTACAGACTTGGGAGCCTGGGTACAAATATTGGCTCTTCAACTGCCTTGCTATGTAGAATAATTTACTTAATTTCCCTGATGCTCAAGTTCCTCATCTATGAAACAGAATAGTATCAACCTACCTCACAGGCTGTTATGAGAATTTAATAAGGTAATGCATGTAAAGTATTTTCTGATACAGAGTCAATTATTAGTTCTTCTAGTTATCATCCTTAGGTTGAGACCATCTACCACTAGAATCATAAGGCAACATCTTAGATTAACTGCCCCTTTTAGGGGCATTTTTTCCTGGCAAATTGGTTTTAGGAAGTTTCTTTTGTAATTTTTCTCATAATTTCCCCAAATCTCTCACATTCCAAATATCACCTCCTTCACAGTTAAGCTCTAAACATTCCTTTCCCCTACCATCAAAGGTAGACTTACTAGCCTGGGCTGAGAATGTTTGTGTCTTCTGCCCATGACAAAGCTTCCTAAGGTAAAAGATTAAAATGAACTGGGGTGGATTAAGGTACAGGGAAAACCTTCATAGATGACTCAGGTTTTTCTTTTTTATCCCCAGTCAAGAAAACTAAATGACTCTAGGATGAATTATATTCCACTCTACCCCTAAGTCATCTTCTTTTGTTAGTTTCCATGGGCCTATCCTGCTTTTAGCCTTGATATAAGTTTATTAGTAGTCACAAAACGAGTACTCTGACAGGACCTTTAGAAGTTCATTTCTTCTACATTCCTTTGATTTGTTTTCTGTTTGAGTTAAAAGAAGGAAAAAGTCTTATTTAAGCTACTAGATGCATAAGTACAAAGCCCTGCTCTCCCTGATTTTATGATAAAAGCAAGGATGCTAAAAATCAAGGTGAGCTGAGTTACTTATTTCCCAGAAAGTCTGAAATTATTTGACATTCAGAAATGAAACAAGGAAAAAAAAACCTACTTCAAGGTGGTGACCTGGAAAAACACTAGTTTTGAAGTCAGACCTTGAGCTCTTTCTCACCTTAGGAACCTGTGTCATAGGCAAAAGACATCAACTGGCTTTGTGTCATTTTGAGGGCAATGGGAATTAAGAGCTTGGCTCTGAAGGAGGTAGCATTTGAAGTAGGAGAATTTTGGTAAAATTATGAAAGCAATTATAAAAAGTACTTTCTAAAACCCTTCTCAGACTAGAGAAGGCAGTTTTTCTTAGATATTGCCTTA
>PVKS010033176.1:0-21965 GCA_004027875.1 Aplodontia rufa
AATGTTTAATAATTCTGTCTTAATTCATTTTTATTTCTAGCAGTTTTGGATTTTAATCAAGTTGACATTAATGAATGTTAGAAAAAGAAAAGATATAACTCTCTGATGTAACCATTAGCATTTATATCTCCCAATAGCCCATCTTTCCAGAAGGAAAATAATGGCAGACTCTGAGGGGATGTGTAGGGCTTCTCTATGCTGAGCTTAGCACTGATCAAATCTATTATATGTCATAAGTCAAATACACACAAAGCTGATTCCTCTTTGTCTAAAAGTGGTTCAGATTAATTTTGTTAATATACCATTTTTTGAACAAATATCCCATAAAAGTCAAAATGTCCACATACTCACCTATAACCAAGGAAATATAAGGCAACATGTATTGTGTTTTTTACCCATGAAGTGGAAAAGAAAAACCCATGAAGATATCTGATTTTTGGCAAGTGTTTAGAAAAATGAGTATTAGTCATCATGGGTATATACATTAATATGGCCCATTTGGAATAAATATGTGTAAAAAATTAGCATGTGTTCCACTTAAGCAAGACATTCAATTTCTGTAACTTTATTCTCTTTAAAAACATACTAAAACAATAACCCAAATATTAATATTGATTGAGTGCTCAGTATGTGCCAGAATAGATCTAAGTGCTTCATTACATTTTTCTCTTTTAATCATCAACATAAATCTATATTTAGGCATCTTTGTTACTTAAAAAGAAAATAGTGGGTATGAGGCAGTTAGCTAAAGTGTACAAGGGTTCAAATTACCTATCATTTTTAATCATTGCAACTACTCACTGCTTCTCTCAACATATATTGCACACAGGCATCAAAGAATACTAATACCCATTATGTGTAATAGCAGAAAGTCAGTGCTAAACTAAATATCTACCGGCAGGAAAATTATTAAGCGAATTATATGTACCTCCAATCCTTAAATTAAGCTGTCAGATTTCCATCTGTAAAACCCTACGTAAGTACACCAAACACAAATGTTTCCTTCTGTATTTTAAGTGCCATGGATTAGGTTAATCTTATTTACTAATAGTTGGCACAGTATCATTGTTGGTCTTCACAAGGTGTAGTTATTATTGCATCCATAGATTTCATAATTGATTACATTTTCCCATTCCTGGCTCTGTTGGTCTTCCGTTTCAATGTGTTTGTTAAACAGACTGATCAATTCTTGTGGGAGATAAATGATTTTATACATATTTTAAAGTTCACAAAAGGTTTATGCTAGCCAGGTGCAGTGGCACATGCTTGTAATCTCAGTGATTCGGGAGGCTGGAGGATTGCAGTTTTGAGACCAGCCTCAGCAATTTAGCCAGCTCCTAAGCAACTTAGCAAGACCCTCTATCAAAATAAAAAGTTCTGGGGATATGGCTAAGTGGTTAAGCACTCCTGGGTTAAATCTCCAGTATAAAAAAGAAAAAAAAATGTATGTGACTCCTTGAGATTTCTGCTTCTTTCATATTGCAGTTGTATCTCAATATATAATAAATCCATTATGTGTTCTCTGGAACTAGTCTGTTGTTTCTGGTGCATTGTACCCCAACGTAGCTAGTGACACATCTTACTGTCTTCCTGCCTCAGTGGGGGATGCCTACATCAGTGGTGATATACTGCCAACAAAAATAACACTTATACATGCCTTTTTTGAACTTCTTGAGCTTTTTCTAGAATACATACACAGAAGCAGAACAGTTAGATCTCATACAGTAGGTACAAGTTTCTTGTGACCTACTACAGCCAGGCTGTCCCACAGAACAGATGCTCCAGTATTCACCTTCTGCAGGAGCACAGGGGTACTCTTAGGACAGCACATACTTGTCCACACCTGGCGTTATCAATGTTCTCATTCTTGTCAGTCTTATAGAAGTAACATGAAACTTCATTGTTGTTCTGGTTTCATTATGAAAAGCAAATTAAACATATCCAAGCTTAAAAGGAAAAAAAGACCCAGGAAATTTGGTAATGCATTTAAAAAAAAGTTGACCCTAAAATTAAAGTTGGCATACGTAGGCTCACAACTGTACAGGTAAATAAACTTGAGTGTAATGAGATGGAATGAAAAATCCCTGCATGTAACTGAGATCCTGTATACTAGTTTGAGTTCTTCCATAGGTAGAATGTGAAACAGAAATTCAAGTACAAATGATAAGGGATATTAATAGAAAAAAAGGGAAGAGAAGTAGGAAAAGAAGACAGGCAATTTAGGAGGTGATATTTAGCCAGCTATAACAGTGGAAATTAAAGATGAAGGCACATACACACCTTAGAATTGTCCCTCCTGAAATGTCAGAGAGCTGAGAGATGTCTTCACAAACTCCAGAGCCATTGATTGAGAGCTGCTCATAGGAACGCATATATCTTTGTGATAGGCAAGGCACAGAGGGAGATGTTAAACTGCATAGCATGGAAGCACTGGTAGAGTGGAGCTCCAGTTCTCGCACCACTCTGATTCACTTGGCCTGACATGAAGCTTACCCCAGCTGGTGATTGCTTCTTCAAGGCGATGTCCAATTATACTTTCTGCAATAAACATAAACAATTATAGTGTTAAAGTGATGATCCTAAGGCCAAAACTGATAAGCATCATTTCTTTTCTGTTCTATCCTCCCCTAACCCATCACCAGCACTACTGCTGGTGAAGGTGGCCAGCCCTTGAGGTAACTTAGACTTTAGTCCTTAAAAAATAGAAGACATATCTACATTATTCTTGTCAGGTCAGAGCTCCTGAATTGCTGTTTTCTGATTATTACTAGGAATAAAAGCACCAGAGAGAATCTTTTGAGTTCCACACATATGCCATATGCCTTCCTCTTCCCCATTATGAGCAGCAACGCTACATTCTTACAATTAGCAGAGTGATTGTCTTTGATAGCGGTATCTTCATTTTACTCTTCAGTGTAATGAAGAGCTCAAAATGACAGGCAGAATTGATCATTTTGTTTAGTGAAATCTTTATTTCACTATTTTGTTTAGTGTCTCTGGTAGAAGTATTTCCTCTCTGAGAACAAGGATCCCTAGAAGAGTGTGCACATGTAAGGATGGCATAAGAAGCAGAAGTTTGCTGAATGAGTAAGACCACTCCTATACTATAGTTGTTCCCTGATCACCACATATAAATGTAGAAAGTACCATATGATTAATATAAAAGCATAAATACACATTGAAGAACAATACCCTAGCACACAGGGTATCATGAGTGCCATCTCCAAGCTATTCCTTGGCTGCTCCAGGAAAAAGCCATTCCACCTACCTTGAATCTGGCAGGTTCTGAGTGATGCAAGATATCATAGATCCAGTGCATCCCATTGTCATCTGCCCATTAGTTCATCTGCTTCAGTGTAAATGAACTCTTTGAGTATAAGATCACATTTAAAGAGGATTGAAAGATGATAAATCCGACACTCTATGACTCAGAGCACTCATAAAAATTAGTAGTTCATTAAGAATTAAAATATCAAAAAGCACAATAGTATATACACTTTTCCCTCTGAACAAACTGCAATAAAATTAGAAAAAATGAAAAACTACTGTGCATTTTCAGAATTTAAAAATATGTTTCTAAATAATTGATATATCAAAGAATTAGGACCAGAAACAACAGAAAAAGTGCATATCAAACCTTGTGAAATGCCATGAACCACCATACAGAAAACTTCCCTGAAATGGATATGCTAGGAAAAAAAACAGAACTTAATAAGCTAAATTGTCAGCCAAATCCAAATATTTAGACATTTCAAAAGAGTAATCCTAAACAAATTGAATGAATGTAATAATTTAAAAAAGAATAGAACTCAGTTAGCAAAAAATGCATAGAATAGAATCATCAAAATCAAATAGTCTTTGAAAGGCTTAATAAATTGTACAATTTCCTGGCAATATTAATCAAGAAAAGAAGAAAATGGGTTTATAAATATAATTCATAAATAAATGTAAGCCAAAAATAAATAGAAATCTGATGAGTTGTATACATCTAAGAAGGTTGATTTGATTCAAGACAAAATAGAACAGCATTTCTAATAAAATCAAAAACTCAGAAAACTAGAAATGATATACTTGATAATGGATTACTATAAAAGCAACAATAAAAATCTATTAGAGGCATTTCCTTTAATTCAAGAAATAACATCTAAATTATTTCAATTGTTGCTTCTATTCAATACTTTATGAGAAATTTCAGACACAAAGTTGAATTAGGAAAAGAATAGAAGACATAGGAATTTGAAAAAAATATAAAATTCTTATCATTCAGATGACAGAATTATTAACCTGGAAAAACCAAGAGAATTTATTGATACATTTTGAGAAATATAGCTTTGAAAATTTTTAGTATTTATGATCAATCTATAAAATATCAATTTCTTATACAGAAATAATAATTAATTATAAATTGTAATCTAAGAATGATGTGTGTTCCCATTAGAACAAAACATATGAAGAAATATAAAAATTTTTATTTTTTCATAATTGAGTAAGTATCTATTGTAATTTTCTGTAATTTAACCTATAAATGTTGTATACTCTAATTTGTAAATGGAAATATTGTTTCGGAGATGACAAGATTATCCTAAAATTCACATGGAAAAGAATAAAAGGTAGCAAAGAACAATTTGGAAAAGAGGAATGAGATGGGCATAGTCTTTTTCTACTACATACGTTGAATTTTTATGAAGCTATAATAATTAAACTTGTATGAGGATATGTGAGTGAACTGTCATTGATTTGGAAATATCATATATGCTAAAATTATTATTAATCACTGGGAAAATGACATCTTATTCCATAACTGAAAAAGTTTTACAAATTTATCTAAATTAAATTTGCTGCATCAGTAATGGATGATAGGGAGGGCTCTATGAGTGAAATCAACAATGTAATTTACTCTTTACTCCCCTGAGAAGCCAAATAATACTTATGCAATCATTTAATTCTTATAAATGCACTGAATATATATGTCTTATATATATATATATATATATATATATATATATATATATATATGTTATGGGGGGCCATATGGAAGAGACAAGAGGCTGCGGTATGGGTGATGTGGGGGTGATTGTGGATTAGGATCAGGGGCGTATCATATTATTTCTACATATGAATTTATTATTCTACAACACAACTCCTCAATACATTTTTTTAAAATGAAAAGGCCTGGCTTAGGGGCTGAAGCAGTTGCTCAGTGGTTACTGAGGTTGCCTGGCATGCATGAGCACACAAATTCAAACCCCAGCACCATCTACACAGCAAAGTCTTGGAGCAACGAAGGCCATGTGAAGAATTAAATAAAACTGATTCTCTCTTTCTCTCTCAGTGTCCTGCTCTCTTATAAAAAAACAAAAAAGGCATGGCTCAAGAATGTAAGCTGTAATATAAAATTAGGAACTAAAATAGATAAATAATTTATGCATGTCAGTAAAATATGGAAAATTCTCCCAAAATGAGTATAACATCTACAAAAAGCAATTCACATAAAAAGATAGCTGGATAACCCTGAGGGCAATTATATTATTGGTCCAATATTTCATTTCTTCCTGTACTTCAGCCCTTTTCCATATAATTTGCATTTTCTCCTACAAAAAGAAATATGTTTTCTTACACTTTGACCATGGGTTGGCTATTTACATTGGCAGAAAGAATTCATACAGAAGTGAGCATGTGTTGGTTTCAGGAGGAAACCTCAAAAAATGCTGCAGGTTTCTGCCTTAACTCATGAAGTCCCAAGATTTTAAGTTTGTGACTATCACAATGAAACTGACGCTTTAAAACAAGTTGGAAAGTCATATTCTAGAGCTTGTAAGGCCTGATTAGCATTAAGAATGAAAATACAAACTGTCCTATAAATAGTACACTTGAACAATATTTTTTACATATTGTTAAGGTTTGGATGAAAAGTGTCCCCAAAAACTCATGTGGGAGACAATGCAAAATGACTGAGAGGTGGAGTGGGTTATGAGAGCTTTAATCCAATCAGTCTACTCCCTGATTGGGATTAATTTGGGTAGTAACTGAAGGTAGCTATGGTGTGGCTAGGGGAGGTGGGTGAACGGAGGGGCATGTCTTTGAGGTATATATTTTGTATGGGGCCTGGAGACGTTCACTGGTTGGGTTGTGGTGCCCTGAGCTTCTTTCCTTCACCACACTCTTCTGCCATGATGCTCTGACTCACCTTGAGCCCTGAGAAATGGAGCCGGCCATCTATGGTCTAAGATCTCCAAAACCAGGAGCCCCCAAATAAACTTTACCTTCTAAAACTGTTCTTGTCAGGTCTTTCAGTCTCATCAGTGAAAAGGCTGATGAAAGCACATATGTAAGCCATCTTATAAATAAGACATTGGGCAAATATGGTATTGTGATGAAATAACAAAATGAATTAAGAGAACTTATATCTTGCCACCTGGGCCTCTTCCTGGACCTGAATGATCATGCAGAAGTTCAAAGGGCACCTGAATGAACAAGTACCTGAATCCAAACTCAGCAAATAGATAACCTTGGTTGAGTTACCTTGCTAACCTTAGTCAAGATCAACTGATTACCGGTCAAACAGAAGATGGAGTGTGATTAGTAAATAATTATTATTTAAAAACCACCAACTTTTGAGTGGCTTATTATGATATGCAGCATTATTTAATTATAGCTAACTGATATAATTTTCAACTTCACCAGTTGCTAGGAAAAGACACATTAACATGAGAGACATTTGATGTTTATCAGAAAGAGCAACAAATTAAAAGTAGAAAAATATCATAAATTGATTTGATGCAAATATTGGAAAACAGGAATTTCACATGATTGCTGAAACGAAAAACCTGTCCAATACACCAGAAATCCAAGTAGGCAGTATCTGACAAATTAATGCTGGTTATACTCTAAGACCAGTGATTCCACAACTTGACATTTATAACTCTGGTGTGTATTTACAAGGAGAAACAAGGATTCTCATTACAACTTTGCTCATATTAGTAAAAGACTGGAAATAATTCAAATGTCTTCTCAAGACAGAAGTTAATAAATTGTGGTATATATATAAAATAAAATATGTAGTTGCTAAAATGAATAAATCATATCTATATATATCAAAGTTATGTTAGGGGAAAAATGATAGTTTTAGCAACTATCACTATCATTCATGTGAATTCTAAAATATAAAATCAATACTATATGATTTCTGGATTAAAACAGAAGTAGTAAAATACAATCTGTAGACATGGAGGTAGCAATTGTTTCTGGATGGAGTTTGACTCTTGAGCAGGAGCTAGAGGAAGACTGGCAGGGACATTATCCCTGTATCAATGCTTTTTTTATGTTTTAAAATAAAAAATGTTAAAATGTTAATGTTTTGTAAATATATGCAAATGGTGAATACATGGATGCATGCAATATGTATGAAAAAGCTCATAACTTAAACATAAACACATTATGATCCACTTAGCATGCATGAAGCCCTGGGTTCAATCCCAGCACCAAATAAACAAACACAAATGAAAAAGAAAAAATATACCTTATGGAAAATTCATATGGTAAAAGCAAATGCTATTTAAGGGATTAAAAAGTGAATTATATTAATCTGTGTGTGTAACCATTTAGAAAAATGTTTGTCAGCAAGGTGTGATGGCACATGCTTGTAATTCCAGAGACTTCGGAGGCTGAGGCGGGAGAATTACAAGCTTGAGGTCAGCCTCGGCAAATTAGCAAGGCCCTGAGCAACTTAGCAAGACAAAATTGTCTCAAAATAAAAAATAAAAAGGGTTGTAAATGTGGCTCAGTGGATGAGCATCCCTGAGTTCAATGCTCAGTACCAAAAAACGAGAAGAAAGCTGTTTAGAGCAGTTTCCCAACATTAGACCTATTGACATTGAGGCTGGGCAACTCTTTGCTGGGGAAGACTGCTCTGTGCATCACAGGGTGTCAAGAAACACACCTGGTCTCTACTAAATGCCAGTAAAACCACCTCCCACAGCAGTTATGACAACTAAATATGTCTCCATGCATTGCCAAATGTCGGCTGTGCACAAAATGACCTTTGGATGGGAATCACATGCAAAGTTTAGTTCCATTCACATAAAAACAGATCTGCGTTTGAATTGTACATTTGTGTGCTCACTATCAACTGCAAAGAACAGGGTTTGAAGTAAGTGTGTGCATGTGTGTGTGTGTGTGTGTGTGTGTGCGCGCGCGCATGTGCATGAGAGAAAGAGAGCTACTTGGTGAAGGGAATGTAATTGTGGATAATGAAAGATATAGAAGGAAATGGAGAATTATATTTGGTGTGTTCGTCTTATGAGCATGTGCTATTTTTTAATGTGGAATTATACATATTTTGAATGTACAAAGAATCAGGTTCTTACAAGTCCTAAAAAATGTGATGAATATATTACCATTATCTCAATCAATCATGTCACTAATGTTTTCATCACCAGACATTTGTAAGGACCATAAAGGATATTGTTTTTAAAGCGAGAGGGACAGAGAGAGAGTGAGAGATGGGGAGGGAGAGAGAGAGAGAGAGAGAGAGAGAAAGACAGAATCAACTTTATTTAGGTTTTCATGTGTCCTTCATTATCAGACACTTTGTTGTGTAAGTGGTGCTGGGGTTTGAACCTTCATACTCGCCCATGGCAGCCAAGTGCTTTAACCACTAAACTTCCGCTCCAGCCCCCATAAAGAATATTTGATTTAAAAAAAGATCAGCAAAAGAATTTTTAAAAAGCTCAAAATTCAGTTCTCTAGAACATATTTTAAAAATCTCATAAAAATGTCAGAGATGCTGCACTTTACTTGTGGTTCTTAATCAGGGAACTGATGACCAAATGCAGAAATTGCTGGGCTGAAACAGAACCAAGGATGCCTGATAGCGCCAGGCCACTGGATTAGTCTTCAACACTGGGGTCATCATGAAGCTAAGCTTGCCTGGGGGATCTCACTTTAGATCTTCTTGCTAATCGATCTTTGGTAGCTTATCAGGAGGAAGAAAATGCATGGTCATACGTTCTATAAGAATAGAGACCAAACCTCGCCCAGAGGCACACACTCAGTCACTGCTTGGAAGTGTGAGTGGACAGTACCAAGTCCAATGGGAAGACTGCAGATGAACAAATTACCAAAGTAGTCCAATAGCTAGGAAGAACAGCAGATTCACAGCCATCTAACAAAATAAGGCAAGAGAAGAAATGTTACAGTACTCTGGAACCACTTAAGCAGTCTTCATTAATTAAGTGTGGACAATTACCTTATAACAAGGAATTGTGCCTTGCACAAGTTCAATTTTCTCAGGTAAATATAACTTATTTATTAAAAGGGGATGATGATATTAACAATTTTTCTTGTCTCCTGATGTTCCAGAAAAGAACATTCTTAGGACAATTTCAAGTAGAACCCCATGCGGAAAACTCACACCTGTGTTCTACGTCTTTGATTTTAGACAGAAAAGAATGGAGCCCACTAGGCTCTTTTGGTAATAGCTGATCTCTTACTGGTGTACAGCTAGTCTTCTTACCCTGTAAGAGGTAAGGAGGATTTGGACTCAACTTCCTCTAAAGCTGTTGTGCAAAAACATTACTTGTCCTTGTCATTAATGTCTTTCCTCCCAATCTTGATTTTCTCTTTCTTCTATTATTATCAGTTCCTCCCATATGACATATGTGGAAGAATTTGACATATGGAATGTAAGCTGTAAAATGCTTGCATAGTAGTTACTCAATAAGTAGCAGACTGTTTACATTTCCTTAATTATCTAGAATACAGAATATTCTGTGCTTAAAATGAAAAAAAGACAACAGATATGTGAATTTAAAGGAATAATAAAAATAGTACTCATATTCTTCAGTAGAATCTGTGGCTTCCTCTAAGAACTGTTTTTTCATTGATTATAAATTCAACTCCAAGAACTAGACACAGGAGAAACCATCGGTGATTAGACATCTCCTATTTAGAGTTCAGTGAGGCTTGTAGAACCCATGAAATTTACAGAGCTGGTGCTTCTGTGATTAGGTTTGAATTTGGCTATTATAGAGGTGAGGGGGAATGTTTTCTTTTAATGACAGCAGAGAGACACGCTCCCAGATTCCTTGTGCCCTAAAATCTGTACCTCTTGGTAGGAAGATCCTTACAACACAAAACACATTTCCAACTGGTGCCTGAGAAACACCCCTCTGTGCAAATTCTCAGAGGCAGATTTAGCTGATGTCTGAATGGAGTACAACTGAGAACAGGAATAGGCTTTATTGGGAAGCTCTTTATTGGACTGAATCTTGTGACTTGATTGACATTATCTACAAGCTTCTGATCCTGGACACTTGATTGCTTTACTTTCCTGGAGGATTAATATGGCCCTTTAAAAGCCACAGATTTCTAATACATCCCAACACAACTCCTCCTTTGTGTTCATTCCAATATTTCTGCTTTCAAGGTTCAATGTCTTAAGTTATTTTTCCAATGGTCTTATCTTTATTTGTATTTCAAAATGGACTGTATATAGGATTATTCGTAAATAGACAGTGGTTTTAGTTTTCTAATAGACTCTAAAGGAAAGCTGACTCAAAATATATAGCCAAAGCTAGTGGAAGAGAAATGTAGGTCTTTCTGCATTGTGAGGACTCTCATAGACACATTCATTTTTATTATCGCAAAATTGGCCTGTCCCTCTCTTTGCTCTCATGACAGTTCCTTAACCACACAGCTGGTAAGACATAGAGGAAAATGTTCCTCATGGAGACAGATCTAATGGCTGTACTGCTAAGCCAATAGGCCGGGATGACAGGAGATGAGGAATATTTTTATTTTGCTTGCTTACCTGTGTTCTATTAGCTGTTCTACAAAATGCATAAATTTTATGAGGAAAAATAGTACTTTGAAAATATTTAAAGGAAAAACTAATACTTTCTTTTCAGGATTCAATTTTAAAATCAAGTACAATCTCATAATTATTAATGTCTTGTTTTTATCTCCTATCAGGTTGCTTCAAAACAATTCAAGATGAAATTTATTACTTTAGATATTACTCCCAAATAGCCCATTTATTCTGACTTCTGCTGGTTATGATATATTGATAAGCACCAATCTCATATTAATATTTGACATGGACTGCAATACAACAAAAACCTGATAGATACAAAATCTCAGCATATAGAAATAAATCTTCTGTCAGGAGTAATTACAAAGAAAGAAAGACAGAAAGATCCTTTCTTGTTGATTGAATTTTTCACTACCCAGTAATTTACTTTTATGATATAAATATAGGTCTATTCCTCTGCCTGAGGGATAAGAAATGGCAAATGATAACATAAATGTTGAAAAAATGAATTATAATCATATTAATTCTGAATTTGCCAATTAATGCTGTAGCTTTCACCAAAGGAGTTTGATAAAGCCTTTTTTAAACAATAAAATATTATTTATGGTATTTTTTAACAAAATATATCTCTGTATATTGCTATGTAATTATCCAAGGTTATATTTAAGTACCTAACAATTAAAATTAAGATACTTCAGATGATACTTTATACTTTTCTTGATTTCTTCACTTTACATCTTCTTTATTTCTAAATAACCCTATCATTATAAGGAAATAAATGAAGAAATTTGTTATATGTTTCAATGTACCCAAAGGAGGGAAAACTTTAATAGAAGCCAGAAAATCTATAGCGCAGCTATGCCATAAAAGTCCTGCAAGCTACACCTAATACAGAGTTCTATGAGAGCTCAACAGAGGCTTGGGTTCTTCTTGAAGGCATATCTGCCTACGTGAAAAGAATTAAGATTTTAGCAAATTTCACCAGCTGCATCATAGATCCTATTCATCCACTTTAAAATGGGAACCTTTAAATTTATTGTTTTCAAAGCACCCACTGCAGTACCATTTGTACAGATATTCCTTTAAAAAATACATTTTCATCGTGACAGTTACGTTATTGTTAGCTTTCGTAACAGCTGCAGGCTATAATTATGACAACTAAAGTTTTTGAGTGACACTACTTTTCTATAATAAATTCACATTGGTCACACAAACATTGCTCAGAGTCTATAGCCTACACCCAGCGTTATCCATGCTTTACAAAGATTGGGGTTAATGTTATTTTCAGGAATCATTCCAGGGGCACATGAAAGCTGCAATATATCCAAGAAGCAATCTCAGCCTCAGAGATACGACAGCAGAGACTCTCTCCCTGGACATTTCTTGCTTTACCTTATTTCTCACATGATTAATTTCATGTTGTCCCAAGACCTGCTGTTGATCTATTCTGTTTAGATTTGTCTTTGAGCACTTGGTTGACTTATGACTGGAATGTTCTAAATGATACAGGGAATGCACTAGCTTTTTCTTTATTTTGACAATTTCTCTGAAAAAATATAAAAATCTGCTACTAATTGTCATGTCTGAATCACTGGAACTAGAGGATACAATATACTCAATAATGACCGTAAATCATCAAATGCAGTCCTCAGTGAAGCAATGTGGATTGATAGAATTAAAATTCTGCTCATGAGGAATTTTAAAATTATAAGCAAGAACCATAATCAAAAGAAGGATAAGGGAAGGGAAAAAAGAGAAAAATCAGGAAGAAGAATTGAGGAGAAGAAAACAATACCACTGAATATAACTGGTGTGGGGACATTTTTAAAGGAGTGCAATAAAGGGTGTCTGGATTCAGAGTAAATGTGTCTGTCCCCGAGGCTGCTCCTCTCTTGTCACAAATCAAATCCAGGGGTATCAGTTCTCTTCTGATGCTTGGATTCCTCTAAGATAATGCAAAATGTGTTCATGGGGGAGTTCTTTAAAGTTCTTTTCCAACTATAATATTTTTGTGGAAAAGGTAAATGATTAAACATCAAAACAGATCAAACCTTTTAAGACAAGAATTGCTCTTCAATAAAGTAGCACAGGAAATCCATTTTGGCAGTATGTGCATCCATGTCATTTGAAGCAATATTGTGTCAAAGGCACATCTTCTAACGTACTGGGGACATTTCACTGTCTGTTCTTTTTCATGGATCTTCTACAGACATTGGAATTAGGAAATATTTTTGTTTCTTTTAATCTGCTTTTCTTTGAACTCAGCCACTGTATTCTTGATGTTTCTGATGTTTTCTAGAATAAGAGAACTGTAGGGAACTTCATGGTGGGTAACAGAAAGAATAGTGAATTTTTCCCCTAGAAGATTAAAACCTCAAATTCTATTAGCCAATTAATACTCTTTCCAGGATTAGACTTTTGATTAAAACATGACATTTCAATTAATGTTTTTAATCACTATGTGTCACAGGTGTTTAATTCTACAAAAGCTTTTCCTTGCAAGTAATTTCCTCTCTCTTTCTCTCTCTCTACACACACACACACACACACACACACACACACACACAACTATGTTAGAACTAATAAAGGAATTCAGTAAAATTGAAGAATAAAAAATTAACACAAAACACAAAAATCACTTGAATTTCTCTATGCTACAGCAAGCCATCTGAAAAAGAAATTAAGAAAATAATCTCATTTATGGTAGTACCAAAAAGAACAAATTACTTAGCAATAAACATGATTTAGGAGGTGACATACTTGTCCACTGGAAAGTACAAGGCATTGATGAAGGAAATTAAAAGAGACACAAATACATGGGATGATGTCATGTGTCTGTGGATTGGAAGATTTAAGATTTTTTCAAATGCCCATGCTAGTCAAAGCAATCTATTCATTCAGTGTTATCTCTGTTAAAATCCTAGTGGCATTTTTTATGGTAAAAGCAAATTTGATATTCTCCCATTTTTGTTAACTTTTGATTCATCACTCAGATGAGCATTCTCAAAGCAATCAGATTTTTTCCTGTTTTGTCTTCTCATCTTGTAAGTCCTTCACTTTATCTTATTGCTTATGGGTCTTCAACAAGTCTGCTAGTATGAAATGATACAGCAGTAATCCTACTAGTCACTAGACAGTATAGGATAAATAACATCTGAGAAGTGGACAAATATGGTCTTCATTATGCCTCCAGCCCCCATACAGGAGCAATTCTTTTGGATGGTGTGATAGTACTACGTGTTTTCAGGGTGTGTCCCCAAGTCACTTGTCACTGGGCTTGCTGAGCATTTCAAATGTGGCACATCATGTCGTATTTTAGATAAACAGTAGTGCAAGGGTTGCTCACGCTCCTAGCCACAACTACTCCACTGTCAAACCTCAGATACTTGTGAGTTCTACTTTATCTCGATTCTTAACTCTGAATTTTTGATGTCTTTCTTTTGGTTTCAAGATTTTCCCAGTGTATATGACTGCTCTTGAGAGTGCCTCATGAAATACTTCTACTGTTTGTCTCTATTCCTGATTTAAGCAGAGAAAACTAGTTTGTCATACATACTTACTACATAGGAGCGATTGAAAGGAGAGAATATAGAATCATAGGATTGAAAGGGATCCTAGTGAACATGGAGTTCAAACAATTCCATGTCAGAAATGAGAAAATACTTTAGAAAGTGGTTTTCCTGTTGATAAACTACAACAGTCAAATGGAAAACAAGAAGTGCATAGAAATGACTCTTGATTTCAAATCCATTGTCTCTCCCACTGTGCCATAGTGAATTGGACCATGTAACACATAGGAATCCGAGGCGCTATCTAGGGCTGAGGATACTTGTCGAATGCCTCCAGGTATGAGTGATACCAGTTGTACAAGAACATACACACCCCAGATGCAATTTGTGAATGCACTTTATGAACTATAAAGTTCACACATAATTTTCAACCATCAGCTGTCTTCGTATGAGACTGGCCTCAGGAGGAACAGTCAGTCCGTTTTTCTTCAGCTTGGATCAACAATGAGTTGGCATTGATCTTTTGGAAGATATTTTTCAGCATCCTTTGTATTCATCATTAGAATCTCCTGGGATAGAAAAACTTCAATAGGAATTTATTATTTGTGGATTAAGGTGTACAGGAGCAGAGTTAATATAATTTAAAAATGGCAAAATCACTGCAGCTTTGAAGGTAAATACCAATAATAATAGAGCCCTTTGCCTTTTGCCCTGGTATTTAGTTTGATCTGCCTACACTTCTAATTCTGAGCATGTCATTTACAAACAGATATTTCCAGTCACGAGATCAGACTGAAATACAAAAGAAGAATATGAAGTTTGAAACTACTTCATTTTTATGCTTAGAAACCAATGCGGTTCGTGTTAATGGTGGGTTAGTCAACTTCTTCTGCCATACTCAGGACTCGGTTTGCTTCCTGAGCCTAGAAGCTGCTATTATAACTGATTTCTCTACTGGACCCATTTAAAGAGTTCTGAGTCTTTTCAAGTTGAATTCCAAAGTGATTATGATGCTATTGTTGTCATTGCCCAATATTAATCCTGTGATCATAAATGAGAGCATTTCACGACAGCTTCGGGATAGCGCCATCTCTGTCTTTGGGAAATGTTACCATTTGGCTTGAAGGTATGATAGTAATGCTTACCAAAAGCACAGACTGTATTGTTGGGAAGTGTGACTGTGTCTTTTGGCACCTGTTAGCACATGCTTGAACATCAAAGCAGACCTCATAGTTATCCAAAGATATAAACATATAAAATCAATCTTTATTTAAGGATAAATAAGAAGGAACAAAATTATCTGTAATTGTGCTCCATTTGAACTTAGAGGTGGTGGTGATATCCAAGCACACCTAAACTTAGTAAAAAAGCAAAAATCGAATTATAAAAGCTTCTCAGATATCTTACCTGTTGTTCTAAAGTCAGACTTTTTCCAAGTTTGTTTTCTTGTCTTGCTCCTCCCTTCTTACTTGACTCAATGCATCTTTTTCAAGACTGTTTCCTCTTTTCTCATAATTTATGTCTTGGTTTAAGAACTAAAAGGGCCTGTGCTAAGCTACTTATATTCATCATTTCATTTGGTATCCAAATCAATTTTAAATGGTTACCAATTTTATTTTAGAGTAAAGGAAACTGAAACTCAAAAACCTTAAATATCTAATCAATGAACATTTACTGGTAAGTAACAGGCTTTGAACTCAAAGTATATCCCAATCCCCACTCTCTTCTTATTACACCAGGTGATCCCTTAAAGGTTGTTATTGGTGGAGGAAGATGTCAGGCACCACATCACATGACGTACATAAAGGAAGAAGCACTACAGGGAAAGAAAATGCTCACACAGCCAGGGCCAACAAATCAGAGATACTGAAGTCCTTTGTCTCCCCATCACTAACAGAGAGGCATGCCAGCTCAGGGAGTCTGTGTCTTGAAGCATGGACTTTATTCCAATGGAGGAACCTGCAAATATGTTTTTTCATAGGAATAAGAGAACAATTTCATTACAATGAGATGTATAGGCTGTTTGACCCCAGGCACTCTAGATGTTTGATATCAGCTGTTTACAAATATTTTCTGGGATTACCAACTGCCTGATATCAAAACCTTGACCAGGTGAGTATGTTAGGATCCTGCTTGGGATGCATAACTTTTCTTGGGAAGAAAGTCTTTAATTTCATGGTAAGCTGAAATTGGGTATTGTTGTTCTGTCTGGGTAAAGGAGAGTCACCCAGGCAGGCCTGTGTGTTCCAGGCGACACAGAATGACTCTAGTGTTCCTGGTTCTCAAACACCAGACATGATGTCCAAAGTATTGGCAATTAGCTAGTTTCCTCCATCTCCAAAGATTAGACTCTTGACTCCTAACATATGTAACT
The DNA here is from genome assembly GCA_004027875.1 of Aplodontia rufa. Lineage (NCBI taxonomy): Eukaryota > Metazoa > Chordata > Mammalia > Rodentia > Aplodontiidae > Aplodontia > Aplodontia rufa. The sequence goes on from PVKS010033176.1 coordinate 16,694, forward strand.
GCAATGTTGCTTTTTAAAGTTGCTCATTAAATGGTGCTTGTGACAGAAAGTTATCAAATAAGAGCTCAATAGGACTAACTGCAAAATTTCTGTTGCTTTAAGTAATTAAATTGCTTTTTTTTAACGTTGGCTTTAGGTCCTTTTTCCTCTTTTTCACCCAAGTAAGGAAAATGAGACTGAGAAGCATTACACACCTTGCCCTGGGGCTTCTACAGCTAAACAGTAATGCCAAGATGAGCTCTAGACTAGACTTCTCTAATTTTCCATCCCAGTGCTCCTCTTCCTGCCAGAAATGTGACTAGATTGTTAAACTTAGAAGCATTAACTTAGTGAGGAATTTAAACAGAAGTTCAAACATATCTGGCAGATCTGATTTATATTTTTTGTTGGCAGTCTGTGGATTTAAGGAATTAAGGGATTTGGCACGAGATACACTTTGCCTGCTTATGCCTCTTCTACTGTAATTTGACTGAATGCAACAAACATTTCTAAAGCACCTAGAAACAGGACAGTACACAGAGTACTTGGAGAAGAGAGATAAGAGTAAGAATTCTTATCGTCCAGGAATTTTACCTGGATGCACCTGTCTCACTTTATACCTTTGTCAACTTGCTGCAGGCAATTATCTCTGTAAGCTGCTCAGAGCAGCACCCTGAACTACTGTAACTCAAGCGTGTTTTTCAATGGTGGTGATGATTTGGACAACTAGCGTGAAACAAGAAAGCAAGTTCACATGCCTACTTTAGGAAGGTGCAGGCACTGCATTTTCTGTAGGGGTAACCAGTGGTTTTACTGGTAGGTCCTGGAAAATTCTCAAGCAGATGCCTCAGTTTTGTTACTGCTTCATTATGCTTGCCATGAATCCTTTAAGAAACTCCTGCTTGCTGAAATAAGTACTTCCCTTTTCAAAGGCTTTTTTGGTGGCAATTCTGTTCTTTCTAAATGAAGTGCCTCCTCCTGAAAATACTGAAAGAACTAGTAATTGCTATATCATCTTAATAATTATACCATAGATGCTCCCAACACTCAAATGCATATTTTAGAGGCATCCTTTTGATCATACCTTTAATATGACTTGGATTTCCATCATTCATCACATAGCACATCTCAGAGCTATTTTAGGCCTTCATCTTAAATGCACTAACTTATTTATTTCTCCCTATCACAATTTAAGGTTTGCATGTAAGAGAAAAATAAATGTATAAAGGGAAAGCTGCAAACCCAGAAATAAATGCGCTGAGGAATAGAGATCAATGCATGGAAACACAAATCAGAAATACAGACAGTGAGACAACAGGGGGGAAACCCTGCTATCTTCTGTGCTTTAAAAACCTTAGGGTGAATTGGGCAACATAATTGGCTATCACTGCAAGATGTGACATGGCTATCAAAAAGGTCAGTGCAATTTGGGGTTGGCTATGCAGAGTCATCATTTCCAGTGGAAATAGTGTTCCTAGTGTATAGGCTGTGCTTCACCCAGGAGACATGTAAGCAGGCATCAAGGTGAACTTAAGAACAGACACTAATAGATTTTGAATTTAAGTGGAGATAATAGGAGATATGCAAGATGACCCCACCCTCCAATTTAATTGCCATGAAGTATCCCCACCCTAGTCAAGTGCTAGGCCTTTTGTGAGAGTTTGTTCATACACAGGGGTACTAATTTAACTTATCAGATATGAGAAGTTTCAGATGACTATTACTGAGTTAACTTGGTAATATGCACAAAGAGTTTCTTTGAGAAGTTTGAAATCAATTTAAAGTAGGAAATCTTGAATGTTTCATTTTAGGGTGACCAATATGCTGCTCTTTGTGCATTTGTGACAGGCAGGTGTGCTCCTCAAATCAAGCCCTTAACTCCAAAATTCTGCTTAATGGAAGCTAAGCAGATAGTTTCCTCTTAGCTTTTTATTTTAGAATACTGTTGCATTCACAAAAAGGTTATGAAGGCAGTATCAAGATTCCCTACACCTAATTGCTCTTATTATTAACTTATAATAGCATAGTGCATTTGCCACAATTAATGAACCATTATTGATTCGTTATTATTAGCTGAAGTCCTTACTTCATTCATATTCCCGTAATTTTTATCTAACAGAAGAGAAACAACAAACCCTATCTCTGCCAGGTGATCAAGGTTATCTTTGACAGTGATAAATCATATTGCTAGTTTGTGCAGCTCAGGTGGTGTTATGACAATTACATGTTCTCTGTGGTCTTTCTCTCCAAGACTCATGGCTCAGTGTCATCAAGAGAAAAGCATCAGACAAATCCCAATTCCATGAAATCTACTATAGACTTTTTGACAGTTGTCATGACAACAAAAGGAGAAAAGCAGAATGTTTGTGTGTCCCTTGGTTTGAAAAGACTAGTTGTGGTGTTCCCCTACATCTTTCATAATCTTATTATTTCCCATCATCTCATAGAAACTCTGAGAATAAAGTGATTCTAAAACTCAAGAAGGCAATTATTTTGTCTCCTGTCACTTCACTTTGGTGATTAAAGGTGAAGCTGGCATTTGCTATGTCATCTCAAGAACTTAAGGTGACATTGGGTCTCCCTCCTTCTAATCATGTGACTGCTGGAGACAAATTATGTATGGTAGTTCCTGTGTCATGCTGTCCAATTTGGGGAAAAGTGACAGGAAGACTAATTAGTAACTGGTAAATTTCTCACAAATGAAATTTAGCTTTATGGAAATGTTCATCTTTCACATCAAGAGTCCTATAGTTGAGTCATTATGGAAGACTACCTTAGTGATGTAGTTTTACTTGAAGACGGAACTAGCCTATAAAAGCCTTAAGTTATTTTTTCTCAATATTTGGTCAATGTGGAGGAGATTGTACAGTATGTACTCTCCAAAAATTAAATATTCTCTGATTCTGCTTGAGTTCTGCTTGCTGTTGAGAGTAGATTCTTTTTTCTTCCTCCTGTTTTGCCATGTTTACAGGAACCTAGTTTATATAATAGATTTGAAATGCTCTTTGTCAAAGAGTGTGAGGCTGGCATTACTCCTCTTGTAGAGCTGATTCACCAACATGGCCCCACCCATTCATTATAAGCACTGCTACAAAAAATGTTTTGAATTCATAAGTCATGTATAAATCACAGGCTGCATAATAAAAGTAAACTAAAATAATTTTTCATATTTGCATTCCCTAGCATGTACATATGTATACTTAAAATTTGTATATAAATTCTACACATTGCATATCTGTAAATACCCATATTTCTCCCCCTAAGTGGATTTACCATTGATCATTTGGGTATATCAACAATAAAAAATAATTCCAGAGCATTTTCATCTGATTCTTTAGATATTATTCCTTCCTTTAATATTGTATTTGGATACCATAATTTATTTAGATATTATTGGGAATTTTACACTGCCATCTAGTGATATGTAAATACACATAGGTGGAGATTTTGAGGAAACCCATCAATTTGCTTAGTCCGTCTAGATAGCCTGCCTACATGCTGCGAGTGCATTTTAGTCATTTAGAGAGACTGTCATTTTAATAACTCTTACTTTGTAGTCTATAGTTCTTTGTCTTTTGTAATTTGCACTGTAAACTTCAAGTAGACGGAAGCTGCCCTTGAAAGAAAGAGGTCTGCGTTTGATGCACCCTACTCCGCCGAGCTTGGGACAGTGGCTGATATTTCTTGAATGCTCACCATTTTCCAAGCACTGTTCCCAGTGCTTTCTATATGTTAACTCACTTAATCCTAACACTAGCCTTAGGAGGCAGTTATTTGTATTTGTCATACAATTAGTAAATGCTATTAATTAGCTCTAATTTTAAACTCATTCAACTTTGTTCCAAAGTCCAGGAGCCTGACTAGGAGACTATAATGACCTCTCTTACTTATTCTTCACTCTTCAGCACACACACATACACTAGCCCTGCTCTCACATACACACACACAAGCTCACATAGATTGTCACCTGACCACTTTTCTATGGAATCTCATCTTGGATTTTGGTAAAACATGGGGTTACCTTGCTGCCCCTGAACCTTACAGTCTTGCTAACTTGAACAGATTTTCTTGGATTGGACTTTTTTTTTTGGTTCTTTAATAAAAGTCAGGGCTTTATTTCTTTCTTGCCATCATCTGCATTAGTACTTTGAGCTCTAATATGAAAATAAAAACAAGGCTGTCTTGATAATACAATTTTTGTTGTCATTTCTATCTACTTTATTTTTTATTAGGAAATTACAATCATAAATGCATATAAAGTAATAATATGACATGCATATATTCTTAAATCAGAATTACCCCCAGAACCCTCCCTGTTCTTCCACCTACTCCTCCCCGATACATATTTAAGGTTGCACTAGATTATACAATCCTAAAATAAAGTATTTTTATAAGGGTGGCAATTTTGTTCTTTTCCTTTTTTCCCAAGAGCATGCAAAAAATGAATGAAATATAGTTAATTCCAGCAAGAAAGAGTGAAATGACTATTTAATCATTGTTTATAAAAATGAGTCAAGTTACATGAAGTCTTAACTTTGCCACAAAATTTGGCAATATAATTACATATTTCATACAAATTCTAGACAACCCTGACAATCAATCAGCACTGGCTTCCCTGCGAGATGACTTCACATGATTCAGAGAGCCAGGTGAGCAAGATGTGATGTATGTTTAGCGTGGTTGAGAATAAGAAGGAGGTGATAAAAACCTGAATTTTTGAATAGAGGGAATTTTATTGTGTGTGGGGGGGATGAGTAGTGAAAACTCATGGTGACACACAGAACAGAATGCTGACGCTGACCCAAAAGAGAATTAGGTTAGGGAATGAAAAAATTATAGTGATAAAATAATTAAATCCAAAGAAGAAAATATTCTCTTGCATTCAGAGCACAGAGAGTGTGCCAAAGATTAGAGAAATAACAGAAAGTCTTCTTCCAGTTTTGATAGAACTAAAAGTGTTATTATTGTTCTCTATTACTTGTTACCTAACTACATCACAGTTGTCCTGGGCCATTCAGGATGTCATAACAAAATGTCAGAAATTGAGTGGCTTAGAAATCTAAGAAATTTATTTCTCACAGTTTCAGAGCCTGGAAAGTCCAAAATCAGGGAACCTACAGATTCAGATTCTATCAAGGGACCTCTTCTGGTCTGCAGACTGGCAAACTGGTGGCATATCCTCACATGATAGGAAAGGGCACACAAGCCATTTCATAATCCCTTTCATGACAGCTCTGATCTTATAACCTAATCACCTCACCTCCTAACTCCTTTACTTTGGGAGTTAAGAATT
>PVKS010033177.1:0-21933 GCA_004027875.1 Aplodontia rufa
GGGGGGGGGGGGCTTTCAACTACGCTAATGAACACATCTCCCCACTGCGTGTGGGGCTTCTGCTTCGCCTCCTCACCTTGCCGTCCTAAGTGACACATGCAAGCCTTGCCGCCTTCCTGCGCCTCTGCTTTAAAATCCACTGTGGCGTTCAGTGCAGGGGCGCTGCGGCTGAGGAGCTCTCGCTCTCTCCGTCGCCCTCCACACCCTTCGCGGTTCTTCACGCTTTCTAAACACCGGTTTTCTGTCCGTTTCCCAGACCACCGGCATTAGTCCCAACGAGACTTCAAAGCTCATCACCAATCGCTCACTTCCCTCACACAGCTGGGAATGTCCTGTCATCATCGTCATCTAGGCAAGACCCAACCCACCAGTACTGGGCACTCGGTGTCCCTGCACGCTGATGGCCCTGCCGACCTGGCCACCGCTCCCCCACACCCCTGCAAGTGCCCTCCCTGCGCGCTCCGTGGACCATGCAGCTCTGGTGCACCTTGGCTCGCTCCTCTTACAACCAGTTCCCCACGCGCCTGCAGTCCTGCTCCTTACTGTCTCTCCTCTTGATTTTTAGTGGAACCCGGTCCTGATGCACTCTGGGCGTTGAAGGGGTGTCTACCTGGTGTCAGGGCATCTGTTCACCATGAGTTGCCATAGAGACGTTTCTGGCTTTCTTCTTGGCCCCTCGGGGGTCCCCGCGTCATCTTGGCAGTGCCCACAGCCTGTGGGTCACAGCTCTGGGCCTTGCCAACGCCCTCCGCCTCTCCTTCCCCTGGCTCCTGCAGTCCTTCCCTTGCCTCTTCCTGGGTTTGTCTGTCCCTGTCCTTCAGGACCCCAGTGGGAGACAGGCAGGCCTCTACTGTCACATTTCCTCCTCCTCACAGAAAACACAGGCCCAGCAATCTGCTGGGGCAAGGCGGAAATACTGGGAGATAAGAGATGTGGGCTCAGATGAGTGCTCACCTGGCCCCCTGCCTGTCTGTTCACGCCCCTGGCCCCCAGTGTCCTTTATCCCCGCACTGTCAGCACTGGCCTCTGGCACTCTGCGGGGACCTCATACAGCCTGTAGAAACTGAAAATGGAAGCAAGAAGGGAGGGGACTCTGGAGTCAGGAGCTGTGTGGCCTCGGGCAAGAGCCCTGCCTCTCTGTCTGAGGTGAGGGGGCAGCCGGGGGTGGGAGGGCCTGCAGAGGGGTGGAGGGACCGGCTCTGCACCCCTGTGGAATCGCCACTTTCCCCTCTTTTCACCTTCCCAGTGACCTGGTCCCCTCTCCCTTCAAGTGGCCCAGGCTTCCCGTCAGGGCCTCTGCCGCCTGCGGACCCATCCTGTGTGCTGCCAGGTGGGTCCCTTCCCTTCCTCCAGTGCACAACAGTTCCAGGGATTTGGTTCCTGAGAAGTGCAGGGAACTTGAAATTCTGGTTCTGCTAAGCCCTGGCTGTGGGATGTGGGACATGCGCTTGGGTCCTAACTTTCCCCCTCCGAATGCTGGGCACAGCAATTAGTACTGAGCTCACTGGAATCCGCAGGGCACGGCTCCAGAGCCCAAGGTGCCAGGGTTCAAATCCCGGCCCAGTTGCTTTTCAAATGTGTAACTCAGGGCAAGTGACTTACTTACCTTTCTTTTCTTTTTTCTTTCTTCCTCCCCCTTAATCCCCCTCCTGTTCCTCTTCTTTTTTCCTTTAGTTTTTTATTTACACAAGCATACCATAGTAGATTCTACCTCACAGGGTAATTCACTGAGTTGAACCCCCCCTAAGGTGGCAAACACTACAGACTTGGGGGTCATCATTATCCTTCTCTTTAGCTCCCCATAAATTCATGATACAAACATGGGTTTGCTAGGGCTGCTGTAACAAAATACCACAGACGGGAAAGCTTAAAGAGCAGAAAAGTTTTTTCTCCCATCCTGGAGCTGGAAGTCCTGGACTATGGGCAGGCTGGGCTCCTCCTGGGCCCTTTCTCCTTGCTGTGTCCTCATATGCTTGTAGGTTACTCTGTAGGAATGTTTGAAGTCTCAGTGTCTGGGCCAATTTCTTCTTAAAAGATACCAGATGGATCTGGCCCACCCCAGGGGCCTCATTTTACATTAATCACTTCTTTAAAGATCACCATGGGGCTGGAGTGGTGGCTCAGCAGTATAGGGCTTGCCTGGCGCTTGCGAGGACCCTGGTTTGAATCCTAGCACCATGTACACAACTAAATGTGGGAGCAAAGAAAAACCACATGAAAAACTAAATAAAATTGATTCTCTCTTTCTCACTGTCCCTCTTTCTCTTAAAAAACAAACAAAACCCAAAAAAACCTCCATCTCCAAATACGCTCATCTTTTGGAGTGTCAGGAGCTATATCTTCAACATGTGAATTTTTTTGGGGGGACACACTTGGGTCCTTAAATACACCCCAGCACTAGGTGTCCCAGTGGGTGAGTCTTAACAGGTACAGACCAAAGGTGGGCCAATGCCTAGGGCAAGTTGGGGGCCACCGCAGCTAGAGGTGGAGAGGGCCCTGAGGGCCAGGTCTAGATTCTGGATCTCAGAGTGTCCCAGAAGTACTTGGAGTCTTCTGAGCAGGGGAGTGGCTTGGTGCTTTAAAGGATCCCTCTGACCATTGTTTGTAAAAGAGACTTTGAAGAATCCTGGTCCTCAGAGAGCTAATGGACAATATTTCCTGCTCTGAGCTTGGAGGCACTGATGGGCTGAACTTCCTGTTGTTCAGTGTGACCATGGCCACAGAGGCACTTTCAGGCCAAGTCCATCAGTGCCATTGTGAGGCCCTCCAAGCTCCAACTCAGGTGCATGCATGTAGTTACCACGCGGTCAGCGTCTACCTTGGTCTGTGTGTGTGCCACAAGAGAACACTCCAGACCCGGTGACTTTCAAAAACAGAACTTTGTTCCTCAGCATTGTGGAGGCTGGAAGACCAGGGTCCAGGCACCAGCGTCCGGTGACGGTTGCTCTCTGCTTCCAGGGTTGTGTCTTGTGTCCTCCCATGGGAGATGGTGGAGGGCAAGAGTACAGCCTCCTTTGTGAACCGCTTCTGAGGGGTCCTCGGGGTCCACCTCCCAACACCGTCCCACAGATGACGCACATGAAATGTCAGGGACGTGTCTGCGTTCCAAGGTGGGCGTGGTTCGGGGTCCTCCTGGGTAGGGCTGCAGGTCCAGTAGCAGGTCTTTCCAGACAAATCAACCAGAAAGTTTTGGCAGATGCTACCATGGCACACCCCCTCACATCCTGACAGGTGCAAGGAGCAGAAGGGAGGCAGAGAGGCCAGTTAGGAGGCTGCAAGGAGAGCCTCGCTCGGAAAGGAGTGACAGCAGTGGAGATAACTAAGAGTCAGGTTCAGGACTTGCATGGAAGGTCAAGTGCAAAAGACGTTCTGAGGGACCAGAGAAGGGCGCAAAAGTGGGAGTCTAGGACCCCTGAGATCATGGCTTGCAGGTGCCCAGGGCCAGGCACGTGGCAAGCCCACAGCGTCATGAGTTTAAGAGGGAAAGTAATACGGAATGTGCAGACTTGGGGAACTTCCACCCCAGAGCGGTTAGAAGCTGGATTTATGGAGGTGTCACTTACGTACACTGAGCTAACCCTTGCTAGCACATGGGTTTCCCTTGTGATTCATGCACCGCCTTTTGTAAGAACCTCCACATTCAAGATGTGTTCCACTTCCATCCTTCCTCTGCAGTCAAATCCTCCTCCCCCCACTGAGGCATGGAAACCACTGATCTGCTTCTCTGTGGCTTTGTCTCTTCCAGAAAGTCGCCTGAAGGGATCTCACATTCGTGGTCTTTTCAGCCTGGCTTCTTCCATTTCGGGTAATGCATTTGGGACTTGTCACACACGGCCAGTAGTTGGTTCCTTTTAATTGCTCAATAGTATTCCACGGCGTGGATGTACCACAATGCGCAGTCACTAGCCAGCCGAAAGACATTTGGGTCGTTTCCAAATTGTGGCCCCACGAGGGAAGCTGCTAGTAGATCTGCCGCAGGCTTCTGTGTGAGCATATGGCTTCGCTTCCCTCGGTAAATCCCTAGGAGTGGGACTGCTGGCTCATACGGCAAGTGTGTGTTTAACTTGATAAGAAACTGCCAGTGCTTTCCCAGAGGAAGTGCACCATATTGTACTCCCGCTGGCCAAGTGGGAGGCTTTCTCCACTGCCTCCCCGCGCTTGGCATTGGCTGGTTTTTTGATTTAAGCCATTCTACTGTGCAGTGATAGCTCACTGTGTTTTATGTGCATTTTCCTTAATGAATAAGAATGCTGAGCACCTTTTCATGGTCTCGCAAGATCTTTTGGCAAAGTGTCCTTTCCCATCCTTCGCTCCTGCCTCCGGGGTCGCTTCTCTTCTTACTGCACGGTGCAAGTTGTTTCCACGATTTGGCTACAAGTCCTTGACCAGATATGTGTTTTGCAAATATTTCCCCCAGTCTTTGACTTGTCTCTTCATTCTCTTTCCCTGTCTTTCAGAGGGAAGGCGCTCTCGGTTCTGGTGAACCCTAAATTGTTCTTTCCTGGACCAGGCTTTTGTTTTTTTGGTTTCGCTTCTGTATTGTTCCCAAGAAATCTTTGCCTACCCAAGCCCCTGAAGATTTTCTCTCATATTTTCTTCTGGAAGTTTTATGTTCTTCACTGAGTTGGATGGTCCAGTGTAATTTTTGTAACTAGTGTGAGATGAGACCCAGAAAAGCTGACTTGTGAGATTTCCTACTGTGCAGAGGGGGTCGGAAACGTCACTTTTTTTGAAGAGCCTGTGCACGGGTGGCATTGTAACTGGTTACGTAATCTGGTTAAGGTTCAGCAGTGCGGTGGGTGGGGAAACTCCGCCTTCCTGCTTCCCTATGCATGCACCTTGTCCCCAGCATCCCTCCCCAGAGGCCAGAGCAGGTAGTGAACGGCTCCAAGAACACAGTTTTCTCTCTTAAACCACCAAAGCCACATTCACGCAAAGAGCTGCGCTGATTCTTGGCAGGGAGCTTGTCTTCATGGGTAGCTTTTCCAGTCCCGCGACGCAGATTTCTGCTGTCTTTTCTCCTCAATCACACCAGCTCTGACAGTGTCAGTGAAGTCATCAAGATCCTGGTACCCTGAAAACACCAAGGATGAAATCAGTGAGGGGTGCGGATTGGGAAACCAACAGAGACTTGTCAACTGGTGATTAGGCCAGTTGAGGACAGTTTAAGAAAGGCAACTGCTACATTCTATCACCACCACTCCGTTAAAGAGAGGGTATTGAAAAGCGGAAGGAGAGAAACTCAGAATAAAAAGGTTTCTTCCCCCAAGAATCAACTGTTGGTGATTTACCTGGACTTAACCAAGTATTCCTGGATTCACTCCTTCTCTTCCTCACTGTACTGCAAATTAGGGGAGGCCTCAGCCTAGCCCTAATTTAGGGCTCAGACCTTCAGGGGGAATGTGGGTGTAATCCCTGAAGTATTGGAAGAAAGCCTTGGTCTCTCACTTGTTTAGAGTATAGTCCTAAGGCCCAAGCCCCAGGCGTGGGGGGTATTAAGGGGTTCTGCTTGGGGGTGACAGTTGCTAATTTAGGTTTTCTTTTTGGCATTGAACCTATGGGCGGTTAATCACTGAGCCACATCCCCAGCCCTTTTTTTAAAATTTTTATTTTTAAATTTTAAGACAGGATCTTGCTAAATTGCTGAGGCTGACTCTGAAGTTTCCTGCCTCAGCCTCCCCAACGGCTGAGATTACAGGTGTGCACCACTGAGCCCTCCAGGCAACACTCAGGTGGCGGAAAGGTGAGCTGGAGACTTTCCAAATCCCTCCTTTGGCACGCACAGGGGCTCTCTTTGGGCAAATGAAAGGAAGGAAGCCCCCTACGCCACCCCCCAGGCCAACTCCCTGTCTGTTTTGAAGGACCTTCCACCGCCTGCCATCCCCAAGCTGCCTCTTCCACCTCTTCATTCATTGAGGCAGATCGCAGACAGTCCCAGGTGCACAAGAGCCATGGTAAATCCACCAGCGTCTTCCAGGGCATTCAGGGTAAATCCTCGTTCTAACTCCGCCTCTCTTGTCACACGGGGTCTAGCCAGAGTTGCCGGGCCAGCCTCGCTCTTCCTTCCAAGATGCCACCAGCTGCTTGCCTTAGCTCCCAAATGCTCTTTCCGAAAGCGTCCTTTCCTGGGCAGCCTTCACTCTTCAGGGAACTGACATGCCCCCTCCAGCTGCACCTACACCTCACTTCCTCAGGACCCCCTCACCTTGCAACCTCCATTTCCACAATTGCAACCCTCACTCTTACGGTGTCTGGTCTTCCCAATGGAAAGTCAATGCAAAAAGATTAGGAAGGGAGCTCCTCTTGTCTGTCTTCCAGTCCCCGCATGGGCTGGGCAGGTGGCTGGGGCTCCAGGCATCATTATCTCTCCAGCTCCTGTACACCAGCACTGTTCTAGGCACCTGATGCATATTAAAGGGGGGGCATGCCACTGATCCCTGCTGTCATGGAGGGTATATTTGACTGGGGCAAGGATCAAATACAACTGATGCTGATGGTGATGAGTGCCACACAGAAAAAGGGAAACAGGGAAGGATGGCTGGGGTGAGGGCTGGTGTGTGCAATTTCCAGATTAGGTGCCCAGGGAAAACCTAACTGAGAATGGGACCTCTGAATAAGGACCGGGAGGAAACGAGGCAACTGCATGGATATCTGGAGAAAAGCATCCCAGGCAAAGGGAACGGTACGTGCAGAGGCCCTGAGACTCTGAAGGTAATACACTCTTCCAGAAACAGCTAAGGTGCCAGTGGGGGTGAAGCGGAGTCACTGAGGCAGCAGAGAACCTGACCTAGGTACTGGTGGGGTCTTTCAACCTGACCTAGGTACTGGTGGGGTCTCATTAACCACAGATGCTTCTTGGGGTGGGCTTGTAACCAGCAGCTATTCTGAAAGCACGGTTTCAGATAGCTTTCAAAGCTGGAGCCATTCCTTCAGATGAAACATGAAACATGCTGGGTGTGCTGGTGCACACCTGTAATCCCGGTGGCTTGGGAGGCTGGGGCAGGAGGATCGCACGTTTGTGGCCAGCCTCCGCAAACTCGTGAGGCCCTAAGCAACTTAGACCCTGTCTGAAAATAAAAAATGAAAAAGTCAGGGGGAGGTAGCTCAGTGGTAAAGCATCCCTAAATTCAATCCCCAACCCCCCCCCCCAAATAGCCTGAAGCTAATGAAACCTGACAAGGATCACCAAGGCAGGAAATGCAGGAGCAGGGAGGAGCTGTCATCTCTCACTTGTGCCCTTGCCCAATGCTAGTGGATGGCAGCACCTTGGGGGAAGAGATTTGCCACCTGGCTCAGCTTCAAGTTCCCCACTGTGCATTCTGCCTTGAGCATCTTAGTGGCACACACAGGAAGAGTCCCATTGCCTCCTAACTAGGAGGAGACCATTAATGTTCACCTCAAACCTGTGAACCAAATCAGAGCTTCTTCAGTTCCAACTGATGGTGATCTGTGGGTCGGAGAAATTCTTAGAGATGAGCTCTTTATTCTGGAACCTCTCTTTCCTTAAACACTTTATTTAAAGGATGGCTTCTTTTTTGGAAAGGTAACACAGGACAAAGGAAGGATACTGAAAAAAGTTAATGTCCTATGGATAAATTATGGTGTAACTGCAATCAGATTGAGTACACTTAATAAGCAAAGAAAAATGGATGGCTGATGTAGGCAACAAGGTGGATGAAGATCACCTTGAGAAAGAAGTGCCAGCCAGATAGGAGAGTAGGTATCACACCACCCAGGGTAAAGGCACCTTGCAACTGTGGCTGCCTCTGGTGGGAGGGTGAAAATGGCCTATATCTTCATCCAGATGAGGGATAAGAGGTGTTGCTATATGCACTAAGCTACAAAATGGTCTGTGTATTTTACTTGCTTTTTGGTCCTGAGGGTTGGACCCAGGAGCACTTTACCCCAGTCCTTTTAATTTTTTACATTGAGACAGGGTCTTGCTAAGTTGCTGAGGCTGAATGGAATCTGCTGTCCTCCAGGCTCAGCCTCCCAAGTTGCTGGGGTCACCAGGGTGTGTGACTAGGCCTGGCTTGTGTATTTTAATTTACAAATAATAGTAATAATGTCAGTCTCCTTTCCACAAACCGTTGACTCCAGCTACCCTATTTTCCTCTGGAGGCCACTCCTCCAGTGGGATTTCTCAATGCCCCAGCACCTTTGGTGGGGGGCAGAGTCCTGGGAGCATGCCAGGCATAAGCCAGAGGCCAAGGTTTATGCTACTATATGTTACTATGTGAACATCCCTCGGCTTCTCTGGCCCCTCTGCCTCAAGGGATCAGCCTCCTTCTTCCTCCGCTCCTCCCTTCCCTCCTGAGGAGGCAACTGAGCAAGAGGCCTGGGAAGTTGTTGACCCTTGTTAAACAGGCTTCTCCTCCTGGCGCTCCTGGGTGTGCCTGCCTGGAGAGGACATCTCGTGCTGATCAAGCTTATCGCTGTCACACTGCCTCCTCCTTTCTGTCCCTTCAGATCCCTGGACTGATCCTGGGACTTCCTGCTCCCGGGGGTTCTCAGCCTCAGAAAGCTTCCGCTGTCTCATGGCGTACCTTCCATGGTCAGTCCTGATAACGACCTACTTTGTGTAGCTTGTTAACCCGGCCAGAGCCGGGTCTTATCTTCCCTCCACACCATATCTCCACCCCCACACCTTCCAGCTCCTCCGGTGGTCCGGGCCCTCCTGCCACCTGGGGCTTCAGTCTCGCCTGCACGTGCCTTTAAAAATTTTTTTTTTATCCTGGGCCTACCCGCTACTCTGCCTCCCCAGTAACCAAGGGCAGAGCGTCCAGAGGCAGGTTCAAGTGAATGTGGCTGGCGCGATCCTGGAGCAGAGCAAGAGCGAGAGGCTCTGCACGAACCCCACCTTCCGAACGTTTCCTAAGGCGGGGGAAATGGTGCACCAGCCAGGCCCAGCGCTTCCCAAGTGCCAGGCCGGGATCCGCGTGCCTTCCATGCACTGTGTGTCCGAATACTCAAAACAACCGCAGGAGGGTTATTAGCCTCATTTTGGAGAGGAAGGAGCTGCGGCACAAGGTTAGAATACCGGCATGTGGTCGCCAGGATTTGAATAGCAACTTCTCCAGGGAAACGCCCTATTTAGGCAACCGGGGAGTCCGAGGATCCGGCCTGGGGGCGGGGGTTCACTGGTTACACCACACCCTTTCTGCAGGGCTCTCTCCCGCCAACACGGGTCTGGCGGGGGCACAGGGCTGGTGTCCCGACCCGAGGTCGGGACTAAGGGAGCGGCTCCGCGTGGCAAAGGAGCAAAAAGGCGCGGGGACACGCGGGCCCAAGGAGGCCCTGCCGGCGGCCGAAGAGCTGCAAGCCTCGAGGCGCTGCGAGCGGCACGGCTGTTGCCAGCTCCCGCGGCGCGCGCAAACTGCGCGGAACTACTTCTCCCGCGCCGCTTTGGGGTTGGGGGCCGGGCGGCCGCCCCGCGGCGGAGTCCCCGCGGCCGGGCGCCCGCTCTCGGGCGCGGCCACGTGCGCCCCGCCGGGCTTGCACGCTCCGCCGCGCCGGGCCGCGAGGGCTCCCCCCACACCAGGCACGCGCGCCCCCCGCGCGCACACGCTCCCGGGCACGCACGCCGCCGGCCGGCCCACGTCCGCCACGCCCCGCCTCCCCCGCGCCCCGCCCCCGCCCCCGCGGCGCCGGCCGCCGCGCTCCCATTGGCCGCTCGGCGCGTGACGCGCGGCGCCGGCCCCGCCCCTCGTCAGTCACTCGGCGGAGGCGGCGCTGGCGGGGACTAGTCTCGTCCGGAGACTGGCGGCGGCGGCGGCGGCGGCCGAGCTTGAGCCCCGGCGACTGAGGGCGGGCGGGCGGGCGCGGGGGAGGGAGGGGGGCCGGTCCGCGACGACTCCCGGGCGGCGTTTCTCCTGCGGGCGGCGGCGGCGGGGGGGCTGGGCGCAGCCCGTCCATGACTATGGGCGACAAGAAGAGCCCGACCAGGTACCTGCTCGGCGCCTCGGGCGGAAGGGAGGCCGGGGCGGCGGGGACCGGCGGCGAGTAGGCCCGAGCGGCGCGCGCGGGGAGGCGCGGCTAAGATGGAGACCGGCGGGCGGCGGCGGCGCTCCGCGCGGGCCGGGGCCGTGCGCGCCGCAGCCATGGCGGCTCCTCCTCAGCCGCCCTCCGCCGCCGCCGCTCCTCCCAGACAAAGGAGATTTGCCCAGGTGGGGAGGAGGCGGCGCAGGCGGGCGGGCGGCGGCGGCCGCCCGCGCCCCGCCGCGCCGCCCCGCGCCCCCCGGACGCGCCGCCCGCCCGTCCGCGGCCTCCGGCGGAGCCGCGGGTGCGCGAGGCCCCCGGCCGGGCCGGCGGCCGCGCGGGGCGGGCGGGGGTCGCGGCGAAGTTTGCGGCGCCGGATTCCTGCGGAATCGCGGCGGCTCACGCGCGCCTGTGTTTTGCTGTCTCCCCGCCTGCTCCCGCGAAGGCCGAAGAGGCAAGCGAAACCCGCGGCGGACGAGGGCTTTTGGGATTGCAGCGTGTGCACCTTCAGGAACAGCGCCGAAGCCTTCAAATGCAGCATCTGCGACGTGCGGAAAGGCACCTCCACCAGGTACCGCGGGGCCGGCCGCCGCGGGCGGGGACGCGTTTTGGGTGGGGGGAGGGCGGCGAGCCGCACTCGGTGCCCTCCTGCAACTTGTTGATCGTGGCTTCTCCCGCGCCCGGGGGTGGGCGACGGGCGTGGGGTCGCGTGCCTCTGGCGTCGGGCGCCGAGCCTCGAGTTCCCTGCATGATTTATGGGGAGGAATTTTCCCAGGTTTTCGTCTTATTTCTACAGACGCTGGGTTTGACACTTGTATCCTCTGGCTTATTGGAGTTGGCTCAGAAAGAGAGGAAGCTGTGCTCTTGCTACGGATTGTAGGACATCAGACCATTTTATTTTTGCCGTGTGCAGAATGGTTTTAATTTGCCTGTCCTGAGTTATTTTCTCCTCTCTGAGAAATTTAATGGTGGTAGTGCAGAAAGGCTGGTTATGCTTTTCTGTGTTGAGCTGTAAATGTCTGTTATTTTCTTGCACTTGAAAATAGACGTTGGGGGTTTGATAAAGAAAGTGCATATTTTGGAAGGCTGAGTTGTCACGTTTTTTTTCTTGATTAGCTTATGCAAAGTGGTGATGATGGAGGACGATTTTGCAAAATGGTGAAGGGAATTGAGTGAATGTTTTGAAGTTGGTGTTTTAAGCTTCATTATGAAGAAAAAAATGTTGAAAGAATTCCTTTTCACTTAGATGAAGGTGGTAAACTGCATGTGGTATCAAAACGAGCTCAACTACTCCAGATTTAATGTTAAGATACAGTGGGATGAAATGTCAGGACTGATTTTTGTGGTGTTCCTGTCATCTTTAAAGTTTTATCTGGAATTTCTTTCTGTAGTGTTCGAAGTGAAATTCTTACTGATATCATTAATGGACAGGCATCCGAGAGTGCCTGAAGGTGAGACTGGATGAGTTCTTGGTGTATCCTTTAGGACTTAAAAGTTGATGGCCAAAAGCCCCGTTTGATCAGGTAACTTGGTTTTGAGCTGGTGGAGTTCCAGGGTGACTGACCACCGTAGCACTCCGGCTGGATGTTGATGTTTGGATATGTCCTGTTAAGGCTTCCTTGCTGTGCTTATGCCTGGGGTTAAATGGGTATTGAACAATCTAAAAGCACATAGCTGGGATTATTTGCCTGGTTACTGGTAGGGCTCTTCTGTGAATTCCACTAACTCTTTAAGTAATGAGACTTTGAATAAAAATACTTGAGAAGTTGAGAAAGATATTTCCCCATAAATAGTTTTCTCAAAAGTCAAGTCACCTTTCTGTGTCATCGTAGATTAACTTAAAATTAAAAAGACCCAGATAGGTGGTTTCATAGATTTTGTTTTGCTGTCTAAAATAGGGGATTCCATCAGATGGCGTGAAAGTTTAGAAACATATTTGTTACTTAAAGCAATAGTGATTGTGTATTATTTATGAGTAATGTTTTTTTACATGTAGAATCCCTCAGAGGCCAAACCTCTTTATTGTGGTTTTGCTTTGAGTGTTATTGTAGATGATGTTTAAGTAAATGACTAGGAAACTCCTAAGAACTTGAGAACCTTACTGGTGAAGAGAAACTTAAACCAAACTCAAAAGTTTACATCTGATTTATTGCTGGGAATAATTATCTCATAATGAAATGGGTTTCAGTTTCTACAAGTATTTAAAAAAAAACCTGAGTCATCAACTTTTTGGAAACACGTGGAAGGTTTTGACTTTAAAGAAAAGTTTAGAGTTTTTTTCAGGGACCCCGATGATGACTGAAGTTTGGCTTTCAGATATGCAGAAATATTTCAGTCAGTTCAGGAAGAGTTGCTCACAGTATCATGGGTGTTTCATGCAGTTTTTGTTGTTGTCACCAAGTAGGATTTGAACATGTACTTCACATGTCTTGAGAACTTGAACTCTTACAAATCATGACACTTACTTGGCTGAGATTTCTTTATTTTGGTTGTTGTCACTATAGTGTTATACATCTTTGTAGAGCTCTCATTGTTCTGTTGCGAGTGGGTTCCATGTGGATGGCAAGTTTTTTGACAGGTTTTGTCTTGTCTGTCCTTTCAAGTGCCATAGCTTGGCTAGTTTATCTGAAGCTTACTGCCTGTGGCAGTGTTTTTTTCTTGGGTTTGAATATTTGCAGTTTTTTGTATCTCAGAGGCTTGATATGCACGTGGAAATTTTATGTCTTGCCTAGTATTAATCACAGTTGGTATTGATGGTAGTACAGAACTCTTTTTTTTTCCCTCGGGGCCTTGCGTGTGCTAGGCAAGCACTCTGCCACTGAGTTAAATCTCCAACCCCCAGAACTCGTTTTTTATTTTATTTTTTCTTATTGCTGGGGAGATTGAAGCCAAGGCCTTGCACCTACTAGACAGGTGCCCTACCACTGAGCCATCATTTAGTCCTGTTGTTGTGTTTTGGAAGCTAGGTAATAGACAAGGATTGGAGATTTTAGAAGAGTTTGTTGACTGACAAATTGTTTTATCTGGTGTTTTGTAGCTTGATAGCCTGCATGTCTAAGCCCAGGGTTATTTTGAAGCTTTTGGTCATTCTTGTGTTTATTATCCTTGTCATCTACCAGTCAGCCCAGGAGAACAGCTTTGAATTAGTGGTAGTTTAGTAGGACACTGAACTGTATTTGCCCTTTGAGGATGGAGTTTGATATTCCTCAATACGATTAGGAAAGTATTGCCATTCTCCCAAAGATGACATTAAATTCATAGGATGTGGAAGATGTTCCTGAAGGCACAGGGAGGAAAGGGAGAGTTTCAAGGATGGTAAGACATGTATCCAGATGATTGTAATCCAAATTGTGGAGACTCTGAGAGAGGCAGTAAAAGGTGGATTGGAGCACCCTGGCTTGGGAATCAATTACATGGTTCTCCTCCTATTTTGGACAACTAGAATTGATTTCTCCAAAATCACCTGCTGGCTTTCCACTACTATTACCATGTGCATCAGTTTCAGTTTTTTTTTTTTTTAAGAGAGGGACAGTGAGAGCCAGAATCAGTTTTATTTAGTTTTTCACGTGGCTTTTGTTGCTGCAAGACTTCATGGTGTACATGGTGCTGGGGTTTGAACTCACGTGGTCGCGCAGCATGGCAGGCAAGGGCCACAACTGCTGAGCAACTGCTCCAGCCCCTGCATCAGTTACTGTTAGCCGAATGAAGGAGATGAGAAGGTGTAAGGAATTTGTAATTGATTTGGAATGTCCAGGGGCAATGGAGATACGTTCTAGACATATTATTAAGTATGGTTGGGTCTCTGGTTCTTGTTTACGTTTCCTTTCCCAGCATACTATTCCACTCTAGCTCTTAGTGGTTATGTTTTTTGAGATCTTTGTTGAGGTCCACCTGTTGAGGTCCTTCTTGGTGGTGCACACCTGTCATCCCAGCAACTCGGGAGGCTGAGGCAAAAGGATCCCAAGTTTGAGGCCAACTTCAGCAATTTAGGTAGAAGTTGTCTCATGATAAAAATGGGCTGAGGTTGCAGTTCAGTGGTAAAGCACCCCTGGGGTCAGTCTCTGGTACAAAAAAAAAAAGGATAAAACCCAATTTTTATTGAGATATAATTACACCTCATAGCATTCATCCATTATTAATGCAGTTAAGTGGGATTTTTTTCTTTTTGTCATCTTAAAGAGTCACAGTGCAGTTTAGAACATTTCCATCACCCAAGCTGGTTACCCCATGCCCTTTCTTTTGTAAAATGGAGCCTGGAGCAGTCAGGGCAGCTGAGAGGGTTGCTTCCCACCATGCTGCTGGTGTCCTCCATGCCTTACAAGATGGAAAGGAAAGGAGGCTGCAGTGTGAGCAGTGACAGGTGGGTGGGAAGAAACCCTATCCCTTCCTGTGTGATCACTGCTTTGGCATTTCTCCTCCTCTGCCAGTTTCAAGAAAGAAGATGCTGCCTCGAGAGGAGAGGAAAGCCGAATAAGTGCAGAACTCACCCGACTGTTCCCTTAAGTCGCAGTTGTCAAGTGTCCAGCAGAGTCACTTCCTAGGTGGTACAGAAGCACTTTGCTTTTGCGGTCTTCTTAGGTCTCTGAAAGCAGTGTTGTTAAAATAATCACCAGAACATTACAGCATGTTCTTGGTGGCTCTTTGCTAGTAGGGCTGCATTTTTACCTTCAACTACTGTTTGCATTGCATTCACTTGAAAAATTGGAAACGTTTTGCTTTGGATAATTGCCATAGATTTAGAACTTTGCTTTTTCTTTTTCCCCTGAGGAGGAAAGAGAGAGAGAGAATTTTTGTTGCTCCGACACTTAGTTGTGTATGTGGTGCTGGGTTTGAACCTGGGTCCTTGAACATGCCATGCAAGCATGGTACTGCTCCAGCCTCTAGAACTTTGCTCTTACCTTAGTGTTGAACTGAAATCATGTTCTGGTTAATCCCTGATCATTTGACTATTGTGCCTTTGAAAAGTTTACTGTTTTTAGAGCTTTTATAGAGGAATTGAAATAGGAAATTACTTCAGCTGTCTAAAGCTGTTGTGTAGAAATAACTTGTGTTAAAAGATTG
Organism: Aplodontia rufa; assembly: GCA_004027875.1. NCBI lineage: Eukaryota > Metazoa > Chordata > Mammalia > Rodentia > Aplodontiidae > Aplodontia > Aplodontia rufa. The sequence goes on from PVKS010033177.1 coordinate 15,040, forward strand.
GAGGGCAGGGTAGAAGCAGCTGTTTTGTGTGTAAAAATCATCCTTGTTTAAGACTCCCTGATTCTTCGCAGTTGTAACTTTGGACTTCCCCCCTAAATGCAGATACATTGCCAACTCAAAATGCCTTGGATAGTCATAAACTATTGTGGAAGTTTTTTGGGAAAACACAAGTTAGTTATAGCCTTTGCTGGAAGCTTCATAAGGGTATCACCTGGTGATGCTTTTCAGAAAGGAAATCTCCTAGAAAGAGGAGGGAGTCCCTGTATTGGATTAGAGCTAGGCCTCTCAATCCTGCTCCTGGGAATCCACAACAGTGCCTTTATGCTCTAGGATGTTGTGTTTGTTTTATAAAAATACTTCATAAAATACATCGAAAAATTGCCTCTGTCATCCAAATCATCAAACCTTATCAAACCTTTCAACCTCAGAGCTGGTACAAAAACTGGTACAGTTTCAAGGATTACTCTTACACAGGAGTGGAGTAATAATTTACTCGTGTTTACCTTTGCATTGGGCTTAACTGATTTATTGGTACTGACTTGATCCTATATGTACTTGGTGACTTTAAAGTAAATTACCTGGGTAGTTGTGGTCATTTGACATCTGGGCTCAGGGTGTACATGGTGTAAAGATGGAAAGGTCTTTATTCTCGTGGGATTTGAAATACTGTGGAGAGGAAGAGAAGATAAGTGTGCAAAAAAATGAGATAATTTCAGCTGGCCTCAAGTACCGTGAAGAAGCGAGTAGGATGAGGAACTGCGGAGCGCTGAGGAGCCACGGAGGCCTCTGTTGAAGGCAGTTGAGGTGTGCATTGGCCTTGTTAGCTTCAAACTGTAGCCTGACCTGTGCAGGTTAGCTCATTTGGTGGACAGTTTTAGAGCTGGAGGCTACTAAACTTAGGTGCATGTTGCACACTAAACTCAGGCTAGGCGACTTCCTAGTGTAGTGTGTTAGTCATCGGGGACGGGAGAGTTTGAATGGATTCATGGTGTGTTTACGTGGCATATCTTAATTGTATATGTCAGTAGGTACACAGAAACTTCAAGCTTTGGAAAACTGTCAGCAGCTGCAGTTGACCAAGTTAGTTATCAGAACTAAGCCAGTTTCTTAATACTGTAAGTAGTAATAGGTTTCTGAAGCCTCCCTCACAACCTGAACGGATGCGTCCTCTAGTCTGTCCGGTTCTCATGCTCTTTTCCCAGCCACCTGTGCCTTTTCTCTTTTGACTTACCCAGCGTGCCCCTTACCTGTTCTTTTTTTCCTTAAGCGTTTTTGAACTGAAGAATGTATATTGAGCCATGCATATACCATAAGTTTCAAGGTTTGAACTTCCACAAAGTGACTGTGTGTTTGTGACTGGTACTCAGACTTTGCAGCAGATTCTTGCTGAGAACAGTCCCAGAAATCCCTGCACACTGCCCCTGCTCCTGCTCTCCCAGCTGGAGACGAGCTTGGCTTGTTTTCGGATTTTGTGCGGGTGCCGTCTTAAGAGTATATATGCTTCTGCTTCTGGCTTCTTTCACTCATAGTTGTGTTTTTAAGACTCGTGATGTTGTGTGCAGTTCTTATTTTGCCAGTGTTTCCATGTCTAATGCCTCAGAGCCCAACTCTGCCTGCAGACCCCTCCTTGCATATGCTGGAGAGGACCCCTCTCTGCCTTCTTTGCTTACGTTACTGAGCAACTGTGCCCTTGTGGCAGCAGTGCAAGTCCCCCATCCCTGAGTGAAACGATGATGCCTGGTGTGCTAAGACTTTGCAGAGGTCATCAAGGGAGCAGATCTCAGCCTTTCATCAGTAGTCTTGTCCATCAGTCATTTCTGTTGTAAGGCATTGGTTTGAGGAACTTAACAAACTTGTTGAAAAGTGGAGAACATAGGGAGACAGCCGGTGATGGAAAGCAGTCCTTGATGTGGACGTCACGGTGGTGTGCAGTGAGTGACTGGTAGAGAGGGACCGTGAGAGAAAGAGAGAATCACTTTTACTTAGTTTTTCATGTGGCTTTCGTTGCTCTGACACTACGTTGTGTACGTGGTCTGGGTTTGAACTCATGTACTCGTGTGTGGCAGGCAAGTGCCATAACCGCTGAGCCACCACTCCAGCCCGCCTTCACTCTCTTGATGGTGTCATTCACAGGTTTTTACTTCTCCCATGTCCTTTTTTTTCCAGCTTAATTTTTTTTTCTTTAAAGAAAATCGAGTCAGAAAGTACCAGTATCTCTGACCCCAGTCCAGATTTTTCTGCTGTCTGCTTGGCCTGCTCCTAGCAAAGAAGGATGCAGACTTGAACCCCATTCCGAATATGTGAAAGCGGAAGACGTGATTGTGTGTGTAATCACAGAGCAGATCTGAAGGACATCACTGCACCAGGAGGACACAGCCACTGACCCAGAACAATATGAAGAGAAAGTCAAAATATTTACAAACAAGATTTAATAATGCTCATAGGAATAGTTTGCCCCCAAATAGGAAAACTACACATTGTTTTATTTGGAAAGGTTACGCATTTAGTGCTTGGAAATCCAGTTGGAATCAGCAGCACTCAGTGAGTCTGTCCACCAGCCAAGGCGAAGGTTCTGCCTGGGCCTTCTGCAGCGGGGGTAGTGGTGGGCTGTGGGTGCTATTTACACCCCTTTGCACATCTCAGGACCACCTGTTCATCTTCTTCAACTTCTCATAGTGGTAGTCATCAGTGGCCTCATTAGCAGGATGCTTGGGTTAGGAGGGGACTGCTCAGGCTCTGGCTTCTCCGTGTCACCCACTCGCAAGAGCCGGGCTTTGGGCTCCTCTTTGTCTCTCTGTATTGGGGCATTGAGCTCTGATAAAATGGCTGTGCTGCACATAATTCACAGCCATGTTGGTGACTACGAAGGATGTGTTGCTGTTTTTCTTGTTCTGCTACTCTGTCCGTCGGCAGGCCTTGGCATCCTCCGTGGAAATGATATTTCTTCACATCGATGCCCAGGTCCACCTTGGGGATGCCACTGAGTGTCTCCTCAGGCTTTTTTGCCGAGCACACGCGGATGTTTTCAGGAAGTTCATGCAGACAGTCTCCTGCATTCTTTGGCTTAACTTTCTATTCCTCGTGCTCCACAATCCCTTCATCTTCTTTAGCTGTGTCTCAAGGTACTTCCTATCTGCGTCCTTGTCCCTCCAGTTGGTTTCAGCCTAGAACGATGTCCTCAGATGAAGTTCTTCCTCTTCGCTGATCTGATCTTTGCCCCTTTCCTTCAGTTTCTTCATGTCCAACATCTTCATCTGAAAGGGATCATCCACTAGAGTGGTCTCTTCTTGTACCTTCTCTCCCACCAGCAGGGCGGCAGCACTCACTCTGTTAAGCCTCTTCCTCAAGTTTTGCACCTCTTGGGTCTCTTACAGTTTCAACTGAACCTCCTCTGAATCCTGTTCATCTTCTCTTACTTGGAGTCTTCCCAGGCCCAGCGGCCCAGGCCCAGGCCCAGTGACTGGTGGAAAGTCTTTCTGGTGACCGGCTTGGTGGAACCTGCTGTGTGGTCGCCTGGGCTGCTTCTGGTATGCAGCATTGCCATCAGAGTACAGGCCTCCCATGTCTGTCACTTCCCAGATACAGCTTACTATCTGTCTGCCACTACCTCTGTGGCTGTGTACCTAGGACAAATTCTGGGTTTCTCACTTGGGCCACTTAAAGGCAGTTCATACCTGACAGGTTAAAAAGCTGAGTTGTTAAAGGGTCTTCTCAAAAGCCAACCAGATTGTTCCCTTCGCTGGTTAAAATGCCCTGGTTCTCACTGTCTGTAGAATGGCCTCCAACTCCTTGGTGTCATGAAGAGTTTGGGATTTGGTCCCATCCTTCGTCTGTCTTTGGAATTTTGGGGAGAAGCACACTGCCACCCCATCTGCTCTTCACACACTGAGTGTGGTGTTTTGAGTGTGGCCCGTGGAGTCTCACTTCCGTGCTTCCACATGTGTTTTCTCTTGAAATGCTTTTCCTTTTTGTGTCCTGACTGACTTCTGTTTGTCCTTTTTCCATGTCCGCCTGCAGTCATGCATCCTCGCTCCTACACTATATTTTTATGTGATTTTTCAGTCTGCCTCTGTTACATTGTCACCTCTTAATGGCAGGGCCTTTATTTTTGTCGTATTATTTTCCTGTGTTACAGTGCTTGGCCCTTGGTGGGAGTTCAGTAAGTGTGTAATGTATGAAGTAAATGAGGGCTGGAAGGAGGAGTCCCAGAAAGACTTGTAATGCTGTGGGGCATGGACCTCTATCCCAGTGGTTTGGGAGGCTGAGGTGGGAGGATCCATTGAGTTCACAAGTTGGAGCCCACCCTGGGCAACATAGTGAGACCTGTCTTCCCCACCAGATAAGAGTTCTAGCCTGATACTGTATTATATCAGGGCTGCCATCTTGTGTGCGTAATGTTACTGGGTTAGGCGAAAGTTGTTAGAAAGTGTGGATAGTAGTTCTGTTTTTCTGCTTGTGTCTTCTGAACAGGTAGGTACATCAACTTAAAAGAGGACTATGTCTTAGGGATATAGAAATGCATTGAGCTCACTTAGTGGAGTTGGTTTTTTGGACCCCAGAGCTTTCAACATTAATTGCAATAATTCTTCATCCCTTCCGGTTGCCCAGTTGGTGATTTCAGTGGCCAGAAGTCATGTTGGAAAGTCTGGTTGGTAATAATAGAGCAGGGATTGATCACGGGGCACAAAGCTAATTTGAGGGAGTCAAAATTAAGGTGTGCCAAGGAGCTAAAGTTGTGTGTTTGTAAACTGGCACCTTAATAGCACTTAAGTGGTTCCCAGGCGTGCTGAACAGTGTTGAAAGTGGTGAGCTTACCTCGGCTCCTCAGCGGAACCTCTTAGCTTGATTGTTGTACTATGGACACGGTGTACACGGCTGTGCTGTCGAGTCGTGTGGATTAATTGTTTCTGTTAAGTCTTGACTCATGCACTTCATTCATTTAGCTATACTTTTATTTCCATGCGATGATTGACAAAAACAGTCAAATGGCGCCAAAAGTAAATCCTTAGCCAAGGCAAAAAGATAACCACTGGGTTGCTCAGACATCATCAGAAGCTTATCGGAAGAAAATAACGTTTTGCTTTTGTTTTTGTAGGTGGACACCATACCTTTATTTTATTTAATTTTATATGGTGCTGAGGATCGAACCCAGTGCTTCCCACATGCTAGGCAAGTGCTCTACCACTGAGCTAGGAGCCCAGCCCTGGAAATGTTAATTTTTAAAAGCAGGATTAGATACTACTTTCTCCTCTCCTTTCCTCCCTGTTTAAATTTTCTGTGGTTGGGAAAATAAACTAGCAGAAGGGATATATTAAAAGTATCTTACTTAAAACTTTTCAAAAACGTTTCAGCTTCTCTGCAGTTGAAGAGCATTAGCAATACCAGTTCATATGGGACTTTGGTAGCCTTTAGCAAGGACAAGAAATTAAGGGTGATGTGGGATGCCAGTGTCGTCAGCATGTTGGGTCTTACACAGTGTGTGGTGGTTAGTCACTGGGGTAAAACCAACTGGTGACTGCTTTCCAAGAACAGATGAGGTGTCATGCGTAGGCCAGGAGGTTATCAGCTGTTCTCTTCATTTTGGTACAAAACCATCCTTGAACAAGTGCTGCAAGAGTGGTCAAAGTTGTAAGAAACAGGAATCCAACTCAATCTTTTTTTTTAATTAACTTTTTTTTTTTTTTAAGAGAGAGGGACAGTGAGAAAGAGAATCAATTTTATTTAGTTTTTCATGTGGCCCTCATTGCTCTGATACTTCATTGTGTAGGTGGTGCTGGGGTTTGAACTCGCCTCCTCGCATATGCCAGGCAAGTGCCATAAGTGCCAAGCCACTGCTCCAGCCCCCAACTCAATCTTCTTGAAACCAAAAAGCAAAGAAAACAAAATGTACTGGTATAGGAAGCCAGTAATGAGTGGATATGTAGCCGTTGGGCTCAGAATCAAAGGAAGAACTGCAGGAATCAGGTCTGCTGTTGCTTGCCTCGTCCCTGGGTCATTCTTTATTGCAGCTTCACTCATCTTCAGGGTCTGTTCCTTAGAAGGGGAGCTGGGACACTTGCTAGGTGGGTAGAAGATTTCCACCACAGTCCAGCACACCACATTTGCTACTGCATTAGGACTATGGGATAGCTTCTTTCCAAATACTCAACCATAATAAGTTCCTTGAAGACGGGAGCTGCATTTATCTGTTATCAACCCAGCATCTTGTAAATTATTTGTATATTTTATGGTACTGGTAAAGGAAGAAAGAAGATCAGTGAAGATTGTTAAAATCTAAAGGTAGTAACGATTTTAGGTTATTTTATAGTTACATTTGGTTAATGAATGATTCCTTGCCCTTTATTTTAGTTATGAAAGTAATACATATTCATTATAGGAAATTTGGATACAAAAACATAAATGTCACTTGTAGTCCTGCCATCCAGAATTATTTTTGTTTACTGAGCAATTTATGTATTCATTGGACCAGGGATATCTTGAGTAACTGCAGTTGGCAGGTGTTCCAGTGTGGGAATGGGAGAATCAGGTTGTGTGTTACATGAAACAAATTAAGTCTGATTTTAAAGAGAGATGATATGGTTTATTTTGGATTCTTCTAAGGGAGTTTTGTGAACATTTCATGATTTTAGGATTTCTTATTTGTACAGAGTTAAACAAATTCCATTTCTTTCTGGATTGTTTTCATTTTCGGAAAAACCAAAGTATTAATATTAGAAGCATGACTAACTTTGTTCAAACTCTTCATATAAGGGTACACTGAAATGACGTTTCCATTCTAAATCTGTTAGGAGTGATCATTACTGGTGCATTGTAGCGGGTGGGATTCATTGCTGTATGTTCATACATGCAAACAAATATGGTACATTTTGGTCAGGTCGTCCCCCCCCACCCCCC
>PVKS010033178.1:0-21940 GCA_004027875.1 Aplodontia rufa
TCTCCTATGAGTTCTTCATACACCCTCCCCCCTCCCCATCTGCCTCCATCCCTCTATTACTCTGAGAGTCATTCACTTTGCAGTATTGTTAGCCAACCTCTTTTTGATCCTAGCCACCCTCCCTTGCCTTTCTCCCTACTCCTAAGCAAAAAGAACAATATGCTGGAGACAGCAAGATCCCTGATTTTTTTTTTTTTTAAGACAGCGGGATAAAGTGCGAGTGAGAGTGAGAGAGAGAGAGAGAGAGAGAGCTTTTCAACTGGTTCCCATTTTTCTAACACTTAGCTGCAAACGTGGTGCCTAACTTTTCTTGACTGTGTGCTGTGCATCAGACAGCACACACTGGACATATATTGCCTCGTTTAATTCTTGAAACATTCAGGGTTTAGACACTCCTGTTATCCCCATTTTATTAATGAGAACACAGCCTTGCATGGAGAACTTGGGTCTCAAAGGTGGAGACTTACCTGTGGGCTTTTTGAGAGTGAATATGAAAAGGATGTGATATGACTTTTTATTACAAGATATTTCAAATATCCACAAAATAGAAAAAAAATAATGAATTTCCATATACCCTTCTACCACTTTTAGCCATTATAAACTCAGGTCATAGGTGATTTTAAGCCAACTTGGGGGCATCTAATCTCATTTAAAGGGCTGTGGTGAAACACAACTATATCAATGTTTATATCTGCTCAATTTACAATAGCTAAACCATGGAACCAATCCAGATGCCCCTTGCTGAGAGTAGATTAAAAAACTGTGAGATACACACACACACACACACACACACAAATGGAGTTCTACTCTGCTATCAGAGAGAATGATATCATGGCATTTGCAGCCAAATGGATGGAGATGGAAAAAATTATGCTGAGTGAAATATCCCAAACTTAGAGACTTAAGGGCCGAATGTTTTCTCTCATATGTGGAAGCTAGAGTACAATCTAAGACAGGATGAAATTTAGGTAAGCTTAAATAATAATCTCCACATACGTGAAATTTCACATAAGCAGGGGGAACCATAACTGTGAAGGTTGGGGGAGAAGGGAGGGAGGCAGGCAGGGGAAGGAGAGATTGGGGGATTATCAACGCAACTGGGAACTCTCAACTCTCATGAGAAGCCCAATTATACACAGGCAGGCAGAGAAACTCAGAAATTTCAAAATTAATACACACGTTTATGCTTATTTCTATCCATAACTTGGAGATAATGCAGAGGAGTCATGAGAGCAGGGAGTGGACAAAGTGGGGAGATCCTGGACTAGGATCAGCCTTAACTTACTCTGTCAATATCCATGTATGCATGATTATGTAACAACGATTCCCTCCAATATGTAAGACTATGTTGAACAAATAAAAATAAATAAATTAAGTGCTGTGGTTACAGAGGCATCTCCATCAGGTGTCAGTCTGTCCTGTGCTTCACTCTGAGCTTCGATCTGTTGCTTATTTGAAAACGGACTTTGCAAAACACTTCCTCCCATCTTCAACTGTAATGGTAGCCACTGACTCAACTTATGTCTAAATCATGACTCCACACTATGGGAAAATGAGCCCTTGTAGATAACAGCAGGTTCTAGATGCTATTTGCAGATGCAGGCTCCTTCAGCTTTATGACAAGGAGAGTAAACATTTTAATTTCTGTTAATTTGATTCTGCCTAGGAAAATAGAATTAGCAACTTACAAAAATATATGGATATCCAAAGCACAACGGCTCACATACTTAGGGTGTTTTTTCAGGGCTGAGGACCGAATTCGGGGCCTTGTGTGTGCTAGGCAAGCACTCTGCCACTGAGCTAAATCCCCAACCCTACTTAGGTTTAATAAAGAGAAGAAACACAAGGGAAAGGAGAAAGATGCAGGAGAGAAGCTGGTGGGAATGAGTCATAACACAGGGTGCTTAAGTGAGGAGCTGACTTAACCCCAGCAAAAGATCACTGCACTTTCCTCTTTAAGCCTCACAACAAAAAATAACCCCCCATCACGTTGTGTTAAAGTGTAAGAGGCTTAATATTAAAATAAAATGAAGTAGGCTAGAGTGGTGGCTCGGTGGTTAAGGCACTTGCCTGGCATGCGAGAGTACAGGAGTTCAAACCCCAGCACTGCATACACAATGAAGTGTCTGAGGAATGAAAGTCACATGAAAAACTAAAATTAAAAAAAAAAATTGCTTCTTTCTTTCTCTCTCTTGCTGTCCCCTCTTTCTAAAAATAAATAAATAAATAAATAAATAAATAAAAAATAAATAAAATGAAGTGAGCTGGGCATGGTGATGCATGCTTATAATTCCAGTTACACAAGAGGCTGAGGCAGGAGGATCACAAATTCAAAACCAGCCTGAGCAAACTGAGGAGACCCTGTCTCAAAAAAAAAAAAAAAAAAATCAAAAGGGCTGGGGATGTGGACTTTTTTTTTTTTAAGACGTTGACCCTGTTAAGTAGCAAAGTTTTAGAATTTCATCCCATACCTTCTTGAAAATGCTCTTAAGGACAAATTGATTGAAAGGCCAGATTAATCTACAGAATTTTTCATGCTTTTTCCTTTAGTTTACCTTGTAGTTCTTAATTTCACTATGCATAAAGACTTCATTAGAATTATGGCATTTGCAGCCAAATGGATGGAGATGGAAAAAATTATGCTAAGTGAAATATCCCACACTCAGAGACTCAAGGGCTGAATGTTTTCTCTCATTTGTGGAAGGTAGAATACAATTGGAAACAGTAAGATAGATGCCTAAGCTAATAATAACCTCAACATGTATGAAATTTTACATGAGCAGGGGGAACCTTGCCTATGATGTTGGGGGACGAGGGAGGGTGGCAGGGAGTGGGGGAGGGGATAAGAAGTATATCAAAGAGGCTGGAGAGAGGGAGTATGGGGGAATCAACCCAGTGGGGAACCTTTGACTTCCATGAGAAATATGATTAACACTGGGGTTAAGTAGGGGGAAACTTGGAACCCTGGGGAACCCAAGGGGGGAAATCATGGAATGCCATCAGCCTCAGTTTGCTGTGTCATTACACATTTGTTCTTGATTGTATGACAATGACTCCCTCCTAAATGTAAGACTATTTTTAACTAATAAAAAATGAATAAAAAAATAAAATATGTAACTGAAAAAAAGGCTTCATTGGAAGTATCAATCAAGTTTTTTAATGATTTTAAGAAATACCTCTTTTAAAAACACCTTGCTAGGTAACTTAAATTTATTTTCCTTTTTTTTTTTTTGAGAGAGAGAGAGAATCAATTTTATTTAGTTTTTCATGTGACTCTTGTTGCTGTAACACTTCTTTGTGTACGTGGTACCAGGCAAGTTCCACAACCACTGGGCCACCACTGCTCCAGACCCCTTAAATTTCTTAAACATAATTAATTTCTCTGAACCTTTTTAGATAGGAACTAAGTGCAACAAGGGGAAAGAATCAGGATCTCAAAAGAATCTATGAAAACAATGGGTCCATCTGGAAGCATTGACAGTTGTAGTCTTTCATTTGCATAGCCTAGTTTCTTAATTTAATTTTTCAAGTGCATGAAATGTTTATGAAATTCTCTGGGCCAATAACCCTGGAGACCTGAATCATTCAGACAGGAAACAGTAACTCAAAGCAGGTCAGGTTTCTTGTAGCAGTTAAGGTTTAAGGGTGTCTGGGGGCATCTGGTTCCATTTCTAGGGTGCTTCCTCTGAAGAAACTATGTGCCTTGGGTTTTATCAGGTTAATTGCTACAGAGACCCTTGGAGAGGGTGGACAAACTTGTGAGGTTCTTGAAGCAAATAATTTGTTTTAAAGTATTACCATTTAGAGGGAAAGAGCAAAATACCTTTAGAATTAAACCACTGAGTTCAAGTTATCACTGTCATCTCTTGCCTGGTTGTCTTGCTTCATCTTTTGAGCCCTTGTAATATAGCACAGAAGCTAAGTGATCCTTTTAAAACCAAAGTCATACCACTTCATTTGTCTCCTCAAAACTGTCTTCATGGTTTCCTAATTTCCTCAGCATACAAGTCAAAGTTCTTAGAATGGATTACGAGGCCCTAGGGATCTATGGCAGCCATGCTCCCACTCCACACTCGCCACAGTATGTTCTCCCCATCACTCTCCCTCACCACCCTGATGAGCCACAGGTGCCTCTTTGCTGTGCTGTGGACAGGCCAAGCATGCTCTCACCGCAGGACTTTGCACTTGTGCCCAGAACCACCTTCTGTCAGACATGGACATGAGTAACTCTTAAGGTCTCTGTCAAATGTGAGATTCTACGCTTTGTGAAATAGCACTCTGTCTACCAACTTGATACTCTCTCTCTCATGGATCCCATTCATTTTCTCTTGCCACTCCTTACCATCTGTCATGCTATACAGTTACTTGCCTAATGTCTCTTCTAGATGGGAAACTACAAGGATAGAGACTGGGGTTTCTTTACCTCCACTTCCTAGAAGAATGCTTGGCACTAATCACAGTCAGTGTATGTGGAATGAAAGAATGATATCAATGTTAACAATGAGGAGGCTGAAGCCAGCTGATGTAATCACTTTACATGCATTAACTCATGCCATCTCCACAATGACCTTGATGAGGTACTGCTATTCTCATATTTTGGATGGGGAAACTGAGACAAAAGAGATTAGGTACTTGGCCCAGATCACACAGCTAATGATTAAATAAAATAACAAAATGGGAAGGGTTTTTAGAATCCTTAGCTGATTTACTCCCTTTCCTCTATAGGTGGGAAAACCATGTCCAGGTGCATTGCTAATAAGAAGAGTGGTAGCTGGGACCACCTGCCTGAGTCTCTCCTTGATCCCTGCCAGCTGCAGGATTATGGAAGCCAAATCTTTCCAATGACATCACCACCCTGTCTACATAGGACTGGAGATCCATGGAGCTCAGCAGAACACTGGCACACAGTAAGTGCTCAACAGATAATTTTTGAAAATAAAAATGAATGAGAGTTGATAGAATTTTTGCAAGCCAAGAATCTCTCTTTTCAGATTAAGAAATAGCAGGCTTGGCAGTGAAATTAACCCCATTTTCAAAGGGCATGAGAATCCTATCTGAGATAACCCTCCTCACAGGCCTCTCTGCAGGGCAGGCAGGGTTATTTTGTGACTGCTTAGCTTTGGAGAAGCTTCCCAGCCACAACAGATGGCAGGATTCTAAAGAAAAATCTTTAGAGCAACCTGTGCTGAGAGCCAACTGGTATGAAGCTTTTTACATACAAATATTCCACTGTCTACCCATTTCTCCACACTAAGTCCACCTCCAGGAACAGAGAGATGACTAATTTCATTGCACTCAAGATGTGCATGTGTGTGCACAAATGCATATGCTGGTGTGCATAGTGGATGTGCTGGTGAGTATGGCAGAGGACTGAGAGTGGGGCATCAGCAGGTGTGCTGTCGAGCATGTGGGATTGTCAGGCAGGGAGGGTTCTGTGCACTGAGATCAGATCCAGGCACTTCTTGTGCCATGGCCTTGTCTACTCTCAGTCTGCATGAATGCCCAAGTGTGCCATTAATAAAAACATTTCTCTCTCCCAAATCTCCATCTTAATTTTTTTATCACTGAAGATATGCTAGATATGCATGATATAAGTGAAACCTCACATGACAACAGTTAAACGTAGACCCAGCCCCTTCCGATTTCCCCAGAGTTCTGCCCCTTCTGTACTAAGCAAAGAAGCATCCAAACACCACCTCTGTGGCCATGAACTGAGTGCTCGCACTTCAGCAGCACTTTAGGCAGGTGAGCTTCTTGAGGCTGAGTGTGGCTGCCAGACAGCCGGGCTCTTCAGCACAGCCGTGGATAACCAGTGGGTAGCTGGATATGATCCAAGGCAGAGCAGTGGAAGTGCTAACCTCATTGGTCCCCCATGAAGTCTGGGGTTCCTCACTCTGAGCTGTTGCATTTATCTTTGTTTACTGGGTGGTAGAGAGGAAGCTTTATTGGTGATAAGATAATTATTCTTCTCCCTTCCAGATCTCACCCAGTGTAAGAATAGACCAATTATAAGAATCCAATGTCAAGTCCAAGCAGAAGAACACAGTTGTAATTCTACACCTGCCCACTTACTCTCACAAGTCTGTTCTTAAAAACTCTGCCAGGTTTTTTTAATTGTGGCATTTGAAAACGTGGTATTTGATTATCTATAGGCTTAAAATTTGCATATTGTTGTCTATAATCAAATCTCTTAAACTGAAATGTTTTCTTTGAATTTTAAAGAAGGTCAGATTTTATAAAAATAATGTATTAAGTATTCTGTGGCAAAGACTTTATGTAAATTTTATCTTTTCTTTGTTCTCATTTTGCAGATGGGGAAACTGAGGCTCGGCACAAGGTTGGTAATGTGGTTACCTGGTAAAGCTGGGACTTCAAGGTGAAGCAGTTTTTCCACAATCTGGACTTTTTAACCATATTTTATGTTCATATCATGGATCACTCATTAGTATGCTTACAAATTAAGAGCAGCCTAATTTTAGGAATGCTTGGATTCTTTTTCTAACAGGTGAGGTTGCCCCCAGACTCTCACTTACAGCTAAGTGGAGTGGACTCTTGGTAGCACCACAATCGGATTCTTCAAAAGCAGTGTTGGTTCTTTCCAAAAGCTGTGAAGACAAACAAGGAAGCAGCAGTTTTAAATTCAGTTTTGCAAAAGAAATTGTACATTCCAGATACCAAATGAGGAAGGAGGTTTCAGAAACTGAAGAAACTTATCAGCAAAAAAAGAAAGCAAATATAGCTTAACTAAAACAAATATGTTAAGAATATTTAAGCTTCTAAATCTCTCAGCATTTGCTATTTTTTTAAAAAAAACTTCATATTTGAAAAGATGCTCAGCTTCACCCATCCAGAAAATAGTGCATTTTAAATCCATTTTTGCCTAGTGAATTGGTAACAATGAAAAAATGATAATACCCCATTATCAAACACATGCTTACTAGAGACAGTGTTGAAAATGAGAAGCAACACTCCTGCACTCATGAAGCTTACACTTTATAAAAAGAAAGTATAGGCAGACAGACAAATATATAAGTAGGAAAATCTCTAGAAGTGATGTGTGCTATGATGAAAGCAAATTAGGGTAATATAATATGTAGGGACTGGGGGTTTCTTTAGCACAGAAGGTCAAGGAAGGCTTCTCCAAGGAGGTGAGGGTAAAGGGGAGATATATGACATGTGCATGTATGGAAATGTAATAACAAACCCCTACAATATGTAAAACTATCATGAAAAATAAAATCTTGTTTATAAAAAAATAAAGTGATGCTGAGTGAAATATCCTAAACACAGAGACTTAAGGGTCAAATGTTTTCTCTCATATGTGGAAGCTAGAGTAAAACTTTAGACAGGATGATAGTTAGTTGAGTTTAAGTAATAAACTCACCATAGTTGTATTTTTACATAAGCTGGGGGAACCACACCTATGAAGGTGGGAGGAGAAGGGAGAGAGGTAGGGAGGGGAGGGAGGGATAAGGGGGGCTATTAACACAATGGGGAATATTGAACTCCCATTACAAGCCTAACTATACGCAGGAAGGCAGAGAAACTCAGAAATGTCAGACATTACTATATGTGTGTATGTTCATTTCAAACTATAGTATGGTGGGACTATAGAGAAGACATGAGTTTAGGGAATGGACGAACTAGGATCAGCCTTATCTTACTGTCTCACTACATCAATATCCATGTATGCGTGAATGTGTTACAACAATTCCCTCCAATATATAAGACTATGTTGAACAAATGAAAAAAAATAGAGTGAGTCCTCAATAATAAGACCTAAGCCAGTTAAAGGCATGGTAAAGAGCATGAGGAGAAGGGAGGAGTTGATAAAACAAATAAAATAGAGGGGTTGGAATGGTGGTTCAGCAGTTTTGGCACTTGCCTGGCATGCACAAGTATGTGGGTTTGAACCCCAGCACCACGTACAAATGAGGTGTTGGAGCAATGAAGGCCACATGAAAAACTAAATAAAGCTGATTCTCTCTTTCTCTCTCATTGCCCCTCTCTCTTAAAAAAACAAACAAAAAAACGTATCAAGTAGAGATGAACATGGTGAGTTCAAGAAACAAAAATGTCATTGTGGCCAGGCTATGGTATTGATGAAAGGTGTCAGGAAAATGACATTCACCCAGGCCCTTAGCAAGAGAACAAATTGCTTAAAGTTCTCTGCGTAATTTATGTGTACCTCTGACCCTAGGAATTAATTCCCAATAAATAGAACAATGCTCAATGAGGCATGTACAAAGACATGTGTTCATTTAACAGATATTTAATGAACAATTACCATGTATTCAGACACTGCACAATGCACTGAAGATTCAATAATGAAGTATTTAAAAAATTGATTTTCTCATGGGGGAGGAACATATAATAACAGAAAAAAAGTTATGTAGTTCAGTAGAAAATCTGAGAAGCCATGAAGATAAATGAAGCAGAGAAGGAGGGTTTGGAGAGCTTAAGGGGAAGTCATTTGGCAATTTTAAGTAGGGTGATCAGTGAGAGTCTCACCGAGTGGGTCTACAATCCCACCTTGAGAGAGCTGAGAGAGCCTTGTGGTATCTGGGGGAAGAGCATTCCAAGCTGAAGGGCCAGTAATGGCCAAGACCCTTAGAACAGGTGCGCTTAAGAACACCAAGGAGGTGGAATCCAGGTGAGCAGGGATGAGAGTGCAGGGCAGGAAAGTCCTGGGTGATTGTAAGGATTCTTATACCAAATGAGTTAGCAAGACCCTGTCTCAAAATAAATAATAAGCAGGGCTGGATGGAGCTCAGTGGTAGAGCACCTCTGGGTCCAATACTCAGCAGCACACATACAAAGCTGTGTGGCCCTTGGGGCAATAATTATGGCAGTAACAAGACTCTGTGCATGCCCACAAGGGTGATGGGTCTACGCAGTCAGTCATTCTAGTTGTTGCTTCCCGATTCCCTATCTTGCTGGTCATGGGGAGGGGGCAGCCCCTGTCCCTTGCTGTTCAATTCACCTTAAGTCCCTTTTTAGACCTCCCCAATAATCTTGTAAACATCTATGTTATAAAATTAAATCTCTTTCTTCTTAAAATAGGCTTCTGTTTCCTGCAAATGAAGCCTGAATAATACAAAAAGTAGTACAGATTTTCATAGAAGTCTTCTTAATGAGCCTGATGGAGGGGTAAATGACAGCATTCAAAGCACTGGAAAGAAAACTTTCTAAAAATCTACTTTACCCATTTTTTAATCCCTGAAAGTCCCCAAACTTGTAAGTGAAAAACACATTTTAAAACCATTTATAGAATGACACTATTGTTATCAAACCAAACATCTGTATCAACACCATGATATTCTGCAGAAAAGTCTAGAAATATACTAAAATGTTTGACACAGTAACCTAGAAGTGGGCTCATAGATGGGTTTTATTTTCTTTTCATATTTTCCAACTTTTTTTTTTGCAGTAAATGTGTATAGTTACTATAATCAGAAAAACACCAAAGCTATTTCTATTTGGAAATAATAGCTCTTAATCTTCACTCACAGATCCTCAGAGAGTTAGAAATCCTTTCCAGTCAATATGTGTGGGACAAGAGGACTATAATGCTGGAATTCTTTGGTAGATCAAATAATATTATAAAAATTAACAGCTTGGGGCTAGGCTCTTAGCTCAGTGGAAAAGCGTTTGCCTAGCATATGTGAGTCACTGATTAGATGCTCAGAACTGCATAAAAATAAATAAACAAAATAAAGATATTGTGTCCATCTACAACTAAAGAGAAATTGTTTTAAAAAACTAACAGTTCAAAGCATATGATTTCAAATCTATAAATAATACAAATAATTATATTGGAAGTATGAGGTATTTTGTAAACACAAAATAGTGTGAGAGTTCCTTAATAGTGTGAGAACAGAACTTGGAACTTAAGCTAGAAAATGTTAGCGTAATGAAAGCAAATTTACTTTGAACTTCAAAGTAAATAACTTTAAAACCCATCTCTCTTATATAGTTGAAATAAAAGTAGCCTCTGCTGCTTAAAGAAGGCTGATAAACAGCTGTTCTTTGCTTTGTTTTCCAACATTATCACCTGCAAGACTTCCTGGAATTGACAGTGTGTACTAACTCCAAATCCTGTCCTAGAATGAACTTTTAATCAAAGGAACACAGAATCATTTCCCCTACTACCATAGATATGATGAACAGGGATTAGAACACAATACGCTGTTTATAGCCACAAATTAGGCACATTCCCATGACAGTTATTAGGAAGGAAGATTTTTCCACATGCACAGATTGATCATTCTCCCAGCATGAGATGCCTTACCTCACTCATTCAGCAAATATTTGCTGACATCAGCTATGTGTAAGACCTTAGGTTGGAGACCAGAATTCAACTATGCAGTGAGCAAATGTGGTCACTGACTTGATGGAGTTTAGCGGTTTGCAGGGAACCCACAGAAATTAATAGGTTATTAAGGCAGACAGGCAAGGGCTAGAGAAATGCAAGATGCTATGGGAACACAAAGAAGTACCTAACCTAAAATTAGGGCCCCAGAAGACTCCTTTGTAAAATAATGTCTAGCCTGAAACCTAGATTGTAGGAGTCAACCAGACAGAGGGAAAAGGGAAGAATATTACTGGCAGAAGAAAGAGCATGTGAGGACAGTGAGGACAGTGAGGACAGCCCATTTGAAAAAATTTAAGAAGCTTAATAAGACCAGAATAATTATAAAGGTGAGGAAGAAATCAGGAGCCATGACACTGTAATTGTAAGCAGAACATAGACTAGATAAGGAGAGATTATATCATTATTGCCCGGTTTAGGACATTTTGAGAGTATTCTAGGGTAACAGTTGTAACCTGGGTATCAACTATGGATAGCTATTTAGTCACTGCAGGACTTTGTGCAGGGAGGAGGCATGATTATGATCAGATTCTCTCTCACCAGATCGCTGTGGTATGGTTCTGGGGATAGAGACTGCAACACTAGAAGCAGGGAAAGTATTTCAACTACTGGATATTTCTAATGTGCATAAGCCAGTGAGAACTGATGGTAGCCTGAACTGCAGGAGGGATATTGGAAATGGAAGGAAGTGGGTGCAGGCAAGAGTTTCATTCATTCCTGTACTGATTCATTCAATAATTGTTTACTGAACATTGTGCTAGGCACTGAGATTACAGCTCTAATATGACTTTTGCTAATATGGAACTTACAGTCTAGAAGGTATCATGATGGATATTTTTCAATGGTTGAATGCTGGAGGAAGGGAAAAGATTACAGTCAGGATGGCATCCTGTGTTCTAACTTTGGTAACACCTTCTTTAAGATAAGAAAGAGAACAAGTAAGATCAAGGGAGAGAAAAATGCATTGAGTTCTGTCTGGTTTCAAGAGTTACTGGGACATTCAAAGGGTATCTAGGGGGTAGCTGGATGTAAGGTGTTAGGTCCAGAAGAGAAATCTGGGCTAGAGTTATGGGTTTGGGGATTGTCAGCAATGGCTGATACATGAGGTTCCACTGTGGATGAAATTATCCAGGGAGAATGTGTAGTAAGAGAGAGGAAAGTGGCTTAGAATATAACCCTCATGAATCCAAATACCTAGGGGTTTGGAAGAGGAACAGAGTTTGCAAAGAGGATTGAAGAGGGGACAGAGGCAGAAGGAGCCAGGAGAGTGAGATGATAATGATGATGATGACGATGATGACGATGACGGTAGTGGTGAGCGTGGCGATGACCACTGTAATGCTGAAGGTAGCAGAATGATACTGACAGTAGCCAAAATTATTAAGCATTCACTGTGAGAGCTTCAATTAAGGCCTTACATGGATCATCTCAACCAAGCCTGAAGTAATCTATTACTTGAGGTTCACAAAGCCAGTAAAGGACAGATCAGGGAAAGGAACCCAGGTCAAACTCAAAACCCAGTTTCTTTTTTCTTTTCTTTTTTTCTTTTTAAAGAGAGAGAGTGTGTGCGCCAATTTTTATTATTTTTTCATCTGGTTTTTGTTTTTCCTCCACTTGGTTGTGTATGTGGTACTGGGGATCGAACCCAGGTTCTCATGCATGCCAGACAAGCACTCTACTGCTGTACCACCAGAACCTCTCCAGCCCCTCAAAATCCAAATCCATATTCTTTAACTCGTGTGCCTTCAATAGATAAGCTGAAATTTCTCTTTGATATTTTGCAAAAAGTAGCAGAGATAGGGCAGCACACAGATTGTGTGTGTGTGTATGTGTGTGTGTGCGTGCTTAAGCATGTAGGTCTCTTTAAATCTCTAACTTTGTGATTTCTTTTAATCTTTGAAAATGTCCTGTTTGCTAAAGAGAAATATATTCTGACCTTAATTGTATAGCAATCACTAGAGACATTAATTGGAACCTGTTTCACTAATCCCCTTCTGTTAGTTAAGAAGACAACATGAAACTATTGGGGAGAAAAAGAATTGGCAAGTCATTCAAAACTGGCATTTAGGGCTGGAGCAGTGGCTCAGCAGTTAAAGCACTTGCCTGGCCTGCACAAGGACCTGGGTTCAAACCCCAGCACCACATACATAATTAAATGTCAGAGAAACAAAGGTCAGATGAAAAAATATATAAAATTGATTCTATTCCTCTCCCTTTTAAAATAAAAACTGGCTTTTAAAGTTTGAACTAAACTTCTAATTTAAGATTGGGTCCTAACCACATCAAGTCTGAGGAATGAGTCAGGCATTCAATACTGCTCAGATACTTCATTCTGCATGAGCTTCTCCCAGGAGGTATATGGAGCCTGAGAGAATCAGAAGGTTATACCATGACTCATTATACAAACTCATAATTCAGTTTGTGGTCTGCACTATGACTGGAAAGTAACAATGCTCTACAGAGATCAACCTCAATCAACCTTGTCAGAATCAGAAACGGAATGGCTCTTTTGAAACAGTTCTTCTGTCTTAGAATAAGTGCCAAAGAAGCAGCATTGTAAAAAACAATGAGAACATGCAGAGTTTATAGTAATAACCAGAAAACATAATTTTATATACCTAACGTAAAACAAATGATTTTTAACTTTGCCTTAAGTATACTTTTAACTAATATATCTTCAGGCTTATCATCAACCTGTAGGCAATCCATGCATTCATGTTGAACTGTACTCACAGATCCAATATGTCATAAATTCAATACGCGCATTTCCAATGCCACCCTAGACTGCTATGGACACAATAAAATTTGCACTCATTCCAGGAATTGACTTGGTCCTCTGCCTAAAAATTATATTAGAATGGCTGCCTGAATAAAATCTTTATCTCAACTACTTAGTCTTGTTCTTTATCTTCTCCAAAATCCCAAAATTATTTTTTTCTGAATTGATAGATCATTCATGCAACTTCTATGTAGAGACTAGCACTGCTTGACCCCACTTATTCCTCCTTAGTCTCCTCCTACGCCATGAGTTTGCCAAGACTCTGTTAGGATTAAAAAAAAAAAACAAAACAGAAGATTTGGGATATAAGCCACTTCCAACTCACTGGCAAGTAAAGATGGAAGCCAGGAGTGGGAATGGAGAGAAGGAGGCTAGGCTAGCAAGAGAACATCTACACCATCTTATTTGTCCGCTGGTTCACCTGGAGAGGGTATCAGGTGGCAGGATTATTTGGTAGGTTATTTTAGGAAGAGATTGCTGCATTTGAGATTACAACAAGTCGTTATGAATCTGGAGGTGTTTCCACAGTATTGGAGGGAGGGCACCGCATTGTACAGGCAGCGCATGAGGCAGAAGGCTCAGTGTTTGCTCCTTTTACAGAGTAAATCTATGATAAAATTATCAGGGCAAATCCAAACCCAATGGTAAGCTGACTGGGTGCTGGGATATCAAAACACGAATCTTACCAAAATTTGCAAGGGAACACATAAATATTACACTTGAGCTGGAAACTCAAGCTTTATAAATAGTATAAATTATGACTGGCTATTTGAAAACATGGCAGGAAAAAATCTGGGGATCCCAAGAGACCGCAAGCTGATCTAAACCAGTTTAAAAATGTGCTATTTAAGAAAACAGAAAGCAAGACAGTTCAGACTGTAAAAACAGAAAAGTGTAGCCAGTGGGTCTGTGAGGTAACATTCTTTGGCAGCTTCTGGATAAACTCTACCCAACTGGTGCCCACAGATGAAGAGACAGGAGGAACTAGAAAACCATAGAAAATATCCACAGGGACCATGTAAAGGTGCTCTGAGAAGTTTGAAAATGGATCTCTTGGTCTTCAGAAGTAGAACTGAGGACATTCATGAGTCTTCAAGTCTGTGAAGGATTGGAAACAGGCCAAGGTCTCTGGAGAGTTGGCATCTCTGTCAGAAATTCTACTTCACAATCCACTTGTATTTAAGAATGAAATGCTACTCAGGCAACCTCACAGTCACTCCTGACACAGCTGTGCAGCCAGTGCTGCTCCAGTGGAGTCCTGCCCTCAGTCAAGCAGAAGGGGGCTGGGTCTGCAAAGATTTCAGGCCACCCAGGCTGTGTTAACACCCTCTCAGTTCAGAGCAGCCCACAGGCCTGGTTAGAGCTCAAGAGATCCCCCAGGCCTTTCAGTATCAGAACTGATAGGACAGGACAGGGCAGGTGGACCTCAGAGGACCCCTGGGCCTTTCTACACTTTCACAATATTCTCAGCCAAGCCCCAAAGAAACCATCTTCCCCATGATGGCATGTCAGTGACAGCAATGACTGGCTCTTTGTAATGATGGTGCTCATCCCCTTTTCACAGCTATTAGAAGAAGCTGTGTTGCCTGAAACTGTTAACAACAATTACCAGAAATTCAGTGATTCTAGAAATATATGACTCTAATCTACTTTAATCTTGGTCTCCCCTCACACCCACCTTGCCATAAGTAAGGAACCATTAACTTTCTATATTTGTGAAAGTCAAGGTTTATGCAAATTTAAGAAGTGATAACACAGATTATGGAGGGCACTCCTGAAAGCTTAACTAGATTGAGTTTCTACTTCTTCTTGGGAGCTGATTTTGATGACTCTGCTTATCTCCTCCCTCCAGTGTGTATTCAGTTCCTGGTGATTTGCTTGCCAATTAAAAGGCAGAGGAGCCTGTAGCACGTGTAAGGAGAGGCTAATGAAACATGCTGTGAAGATAAAGTTGAATGCAAGATACAGAATGCCTGGTATTCAAAACTATCTTGCAAGAGCTCTGAAAACCTTGATATCCTTTGACTCAGTAAACCTACTTCAGAGACTCCATCCTGAGAAAGAGTTAAGTTCAAAGCTGTACAGTAGTCAAATAGTATGAATAACATATATTGAAGAATAATGACTAAATTATGTTCCTTTAATAACTGACAATGATTTAACCATTAAAAAATGTTTCCTAACAGTTTTTAATACCATTGGGATAAGATTATGTCATAATATCTGACGAAAAAAAAAGTGTACAAAATTGCCCAATGTTACCTTACATACGTTAAAAAATAAAATATGTGAAGGAGACTTGAAGTAAATGCACCAAAAGATTAATAATGATTGTCTAGGGGGCAGCATGGAACTGAGGGTGTTTTGATTTCCTGTTTACATGTTTCCATATATTTGAAGTTTTCTACAACAAATAAACATTACTCTAATAAAGAAGAAGAAATTTCTATTTAAATTTGAAACTAGGAGATTTCCAAGGTCGTTTTGGCTGTATTCTGCACCATATCCAGTCAAAATGTAAGAAGTTTAATGTTTCCATGTAAATGTTTCCTTGTAAAGCAATAATATTATTCTGGCCAAATATCACCGTTGGTTGAGTGCATTTCCTCGTGGTCTTTAAATGTCAAGTTCCTTAGGGGAAGGGACTAGCTATTTCATGCAATAGGCATTCAATAAATGTTTACTGAAATGAAAGTAAATCTGATAAGTGAAAGAGATTAGTGGAATTAATTACAGGGTGATGACAACTGTGCTTGCATGCTTTGACACTGAAGAATTCCAAAAACATTGCTGTTATTGAATATTTTAGGTGAATTTTCCCTTTTAAAAATCAACTTGAGTGACAGTCATGCTGCATTTTAAAAACCAGGGGGCAGCAGGGAGGGAGGAATAGTCCAAGCACAGAGGATTTGAAGGGCAGTGATAATGCTTTGTATGATGTTAATATAGTGGATACCTGTCATTATGTTTGTCCAAATCCATAGAGTGTGTAACAGGAGGAGTGAACCCTAAGGTACACGTTGGACTCTGAGGGAACTGATGGTCAGTTCAGCAGTTGAAAGGGATGTACCACTCTGGTGGAAGTTTCTGATAATGCAAGGGGGAAGGAGTGTATGGGACATCTCTGTACCACCCTCTCAATTCTGCTGCAATCCTAATGGCTTATAAAACAACAACAACTGATTGACCAACCAATCAACCAACCAGCCAGCCAGCAAACAAACAAAACTGACTTTTTGTACAGCTTGACCTTGTAACTTGAAAATGCTTTGGGGATAAATGTGTCTTTCTACCACAAGGTCAAACTAATGATAGTAGATGATGGCATCATACTTTATCACCAGGTGATCTTCTGGTTTTCTGAATTGCAGAGATCATAAAGAAATAATTCGTTCAGTAAATTAAGCTAATATCAAATGAAGTTTTGATAATGATATGATCGATGGACCAATACTACGAGGAAGGTCAGATATCATTAAAATAATTCCAGCTGGACATAGTGACACATGCCTGTAATCCCAGTGAGTCAGGAGGCTGAGGCAGGAGGACTGCAAGTTTGAGACTAGCCTCAGTAACCTATTGAGCCCTCAGCAACTGAGCAAGACCCTGTCTCAGAATAAAAAATTAAAAAGACTGGGGATATAGCTCAGAAATTAAGTGCCTCTGGGTTAGATTCCCAGTACTAAATAAATACATGAATAAATAAACAATTCCAAACCCATTTTCTGCTTGTAAATAACTAAATTAATACAGAGGAGATGATAATTTTGAAATCATAAGAAAATATGATTCTTTTCATCTTGTTCCAGGTGAGAGAATATTAACTCACAAGAAATAAGTCAAACTATCACCAATCATTATACATTGTGGAGTGATCCGATAATGGAAGAAGCCAAAAATGATTACAGAGGGGACGAGCGTTTTTAATAATCTGAAAGAGTTGTAAAGAATCACTGCAGAAGCCATCCCAAATGTGAAAAAACAACAGAGTGATCCCTTATTACTTTGGCGGTCCCACAACAGCTAAATGGTTTAACCAGTGTGAGAATTCTTGAATTTAATTTTTCCCATGCAAAATGAAATATAAAAAATTACTATATTTGGGTTAAACAGAATCAAAAGGCATAATTCACCATAATAAAGAAATATTCTCTTTGGTGTCATAGTTTCCTATTACTGAACTTGGTTTTCATTGTTTTGTATGGGTGGTGAGCCAAAAGAGAGAAAGGATGATAATCTCTTGGAGACAGGATAGTAAAGAGAGAGAGAAGGAGAGAAGAAATGGGTGCCAGAGAAAATCTCTGAGGAAACACCAATAGGCTACAGCCACCAGCAAATTCCAGCAACCTCAGATCCAAAGTGAATGCCTTAGTTGCTGATAATAGCAACATACTCCTTAGGCACCTGTAATAAATCTACTCAGTGCATGATTCTGAGTGATGCAAGTCCATTTGGAATCTGGCAGTAATTGCTGCAAGAAAATTTCAGGACAAGAAAAATTTTGGTTATTGCCTTCATATTCATAGTAAGAAACTAGCGTAAACCATCATGCATTGAACTGCTACATTTTGCAGAGTATTTCAGAGGTGAAGGTCACACTAAGTTCAAAGTATTGAACTGTATCAGTGGAAGAGGCACCTGGTTTTCTTTTACTCTCTTCTTCTCTTTGGATTCCTGTTATATGGTATGCAGTAGCGATGGTGGGGTGTGTGTGTGAAGGGGTATGAGGCAGGAACACTAATGGTCTGTGCTAATCAACAACAGTCATACATGGGTAACAGGAGTGTCGGATACAAAAGAATAAGTGGGGTATATATCAATAGGGACTAGATAGGCGGGGCACGGTGGCGCACACCTGTAATCCCTGCAGCCCAGGAGGCCAAGGCAGGAGGATCAGGAGTTCAAAGCCAGCCTCGGCAACTTAGTGAGGCCCTAAGTAACTTAGTGAGACCCTGTCTCAAAATAAAATATGAAGAAAAAGGGCTGGGGATGTGGCTCAGTTGTTAAGCACCCTTGGGTTCAATACCCAATAATCCCCCACCCCCACCCCGCTAAAAAAGAGGTACTTGATAGATTCCCAATAGTTAGGATACATGATCCTAAACTTCATTAAGGCAATGGGGAGAATACCATGTCCTTTCAAAAGAGGCCTACCCCATGATTAATTCTATGGTATGTTAATTAAAGGCTCATTCTCTGTGAAGTTACATGTTAACTTGTAGATATAAATTATTTCTATCCAGTAGAAAAAAAAACAACTCCAGAGATCATAGCTTATTGCTCTTCAGGATATTAATCAGTTTTGTATCTAATCTAGCAATCTTATTCACTATTACTGTACTAAAGTGCAGTAAATGTTCTGTTCCTCAAAAGGTTTTTGAATAAGATTTGGTAATTTACTGGTTTCCTCATTACTTAAGATTTTTTTTAAAAAAAATCTAACACATGTTCCTCTTCTGTTTGCATAACAGTTATATTTTAAATTTTTAAAAAGAATACTTTGACTCCATCCATCAGTTCCAACCCTGACACAGGCCCTCAAAAGACCTAACATCCTTTGGAAATGCCTATAACTGCCTCCTTCTTTCAATACTCAATACCTCCTCCCTACAATGAAATACTGAGAGAACTTAAGAAGGTACTATTTTCCCCCATGAAGGAGCTTGCTGGACAAGAGACGGAACAGACATAGCTATTCTGATCCCAAGATTAGAAAATCAATCCCACCAGATTTCCAATGAACTCTGCTCAGGCTCTGAGATAAAAATTGGGATCCCCTCACCTCTGCAAGGGTCCTCTTTATCAGGGGATCATGGCAATGGTGAGGAACTCTTCATATGTGCTACCTGCTCCTGGCTCCTCCTGGTTTGCCTCTATAGCAGTCTGGGATTCCTCCTTCTGGGTACACCAATGGGCCCTTGCTACACCATGGGTCTTCTGACCACCTAAAGGCCTGATGGCCAGCACATTTTTCCTCCCTGGAAGGCATAGGCATGGCCATCTACCAACGTTTCCCTTTTCTCTTCCCATTCTGCCTGAGAGTTCTAATCTTAATCAGCACACTTCAGCGGGAACTCACAACACATCATCTGTCTCTTTTCCAGCCACCTTTTAAGGTACTTAGAATCCTTAACAGAAATGCAGGGACCTCACCCCTGCCAGACACCTTTAACATTTAAACCTCAGATCACCTGCAGCCTCAAAACAGACCCCTCTCTCTTCTCCTACTCTGTTTTATCTCTGTTCAAAAATAAATCTCACTGCAGAAGAAATTTATATACATGACAAAAGAACCGATCACTGATGATAGGAAGCAAGAGCACGCTAATTGAATCTAAGCCAAACAAGATAATTCAAAGAACTGTTTCAAAGCTTGTAGATTTCATTTCATTAAGTCATCCTTTCATTTATGTACGATGACTACTGTGACAGAGTTATTTTATGGGCACAATAATGAGGAAAATATAAGAAAAATGTTTCTAGATTTTAAAAAGATAAGATATGCACAAATCATGTCATAGTTCCACCTTTAATGTAATGAAGCTGCAATGCTGCAGAGCCTGGTCTTTCTGTGTGTCAATTTGAAAAATGGTTTCTTCAAGGGGGTTTTCCACTGTGGGCATGCCTTAGTTGCCCACTACCCCTGACAATTATGCCTCTCTTTAATTGAGGGGGGTGCTAGAAATCAGCTTCCGGGCCTGAGCATTGGCAAATCTAGCCCTTCTGGATTCAATTTCCTATCCCATATCCAACTCCAGTCTGGCTCGTTATCTTATCCTTTGGCTATTTTTAAACAGGAAATATCTACCCCTTTCTTCTAGAGTAGCCAACATCCTTGGGAAAGAAGGAAGAAGGAACAGAACTGTTTATAAGACTCACTCAATTCCTTCTAATTTCTTTTCCCAATCTATACTGCCCTGCTCCACTACCAACTCCTCCCAAAACAAACAACAAAAACAACAAAACAAAATAAAATATAACCTTCTCCCTAATCCTTTCCAGCCTCCAGGGAACATGTGTTAATAACTACTAGTCTCTTGTGGAAGATGCATTCCCTACTTCCTACAACCCCCCCCAAAATTTGCTGTCACAAACCTGGAAAGCCCCTGGATAATACATGAATTCGCATGAGTTTTAAAATCAGTTCTCAGATAGGAACTTTTCAGGCATCCAGCAATTCTGAGAGTAAGCGATGTTCATCTGATGGCAAGAACCAAGCACCTTAAGTAAATAGTGTTCATGCTATAAAACACACCATAATTTATAAATTTGGGTCACCAGAGTGCAAACACAGCTATTCCACTCATTGTGTTTGGAGGCTCTTGCACCAATTTGGGGGATGTCTATTCCTCCTTTCCCATCTGTTATCTTTTTTTATATGCCTGTTAATTAACTTTTTGAACAGAAGGTGTGATGGGGGGACCATATTTAATTTAGCAAAGTGTATCATAAAGGTTCTCACAACTCTGACGCTAAACCAATCTCACTGTGGTATATGAGAGCATCAAGAAATGGTGTAAGGGAGGTGAAACTATGAACTAAAATTAAGTTTTATTAACCATGGCCTTATCCCCACCACCTCGTCCCTATTAATGCATACAATATAACAATATAATTTGGCCAATATCCCTCCCAGCACTTTCTCCCCTCTACTCCTCCCATTCGTGGTCCCTTTCCTCTTGTCTATCAATCCCCCTTTGTTTTTCATGTGATCACGCCCACCTTTCTTTTCCTTTTTCCTGTCTAACTTCCACATATGACAGAAAACATAATAACTTTGACCTGAATTTGGCTTATTTCGCTTAACATAATGGTCTCAAGTTCTATGCATTTTCCTGCAAATGATACAATTTCATTTTTCTTTATGGCAGAATAAAACTCCACTGTACATATATATCACATTTTCTTTATCTATTCATTCACTGATGGACTCCTGTGCTGGCTTCCATAGTTTGGCTGTTGTGAATGGTGTGGATATGCATGTATCACTGCAGTATGATACACTTAATTTTTTAGAATAATTACCAAGGAGTGGTATAATTGGATCATATGATGGCTCTATGCCTAGTCTTTTGAGAAACCTCTCAACTGATTTCCATAAGTGGTTTTACCAATTAACAATCCCACCAACTGTGTAAAAGTGTTCCTTTTCCTCCAATTTCTTTCTAGCATTTATCATTATTTGTAATCTTTTTTTCATTATTTGTAATCTTGAAGACAATTCTATGATCTTGTAGAGCTTTTTCTTATTGTTACCAATTATTTGCAATAGTTTTGATAAGGCTTTATTTTAAAGGTCATCTTAACACTTTATATACACTCTTCTATGTCAGAATCATCTATGACAGACCCATAGCCAACATTATCCTCAATGGAGGAAAAACTGAAAGCATTTCCACTGAATTCAGGTATGAGACAAGGCTGTCCGCTATCCCCACTCTTGTTCAACATAGTCCTTGAAGCCCTTGCCAGAGCTATCAGGCAAGACAAGGAAATCAAAGGTATTTGTATAGGAAAAGAGGAAGTCAAGTTATCTCTACTTGCAGACGACATGATTTTATACCTACAGGACCCAATAACATCAGCCAGAAAACTCCTTGAGCTCATAGGTGATTTCAGCAAAGTAGCTGGCTACAAGATCAACTCCAGCAAATCACTAGCATTTCTTTACACCAACAACAAATCCGCAGAAGAAGAAATCAGAAAATCTCTCCCATTCACCATCACTTCCAAAAGAATGAAATACTTGGGCATTAACCTTACAAAGGATATTAAAGACCTATTCAAAG
>PVKS010033179.1:0-21937 GCA_004027875.1 Aplodontia rufa
GGTACAAAACAGTTATTTTTCTTTGCTTTTTAAGTTTCATTTTTCAGATACATCATTGATTCAATATTGCTGAGAATTTGGTTCCACGATTGCTTATTTTGTCTAATGCTATTTTAATTCTGCTTCTTTTATGAGAACAAAATGTCCTTATAACATTTCACTACTTTCCATTGGTGTCTGATAATTTCTGCTGTTTTTTTCAGTGCTGTGGATTGAACCCAGTCTTTGTACATGCTTGCCAAGTGTCCTATTATTATGTTGAACTCCAACCCTCAGCTCCTTATAGCTCCTTAATCAACTAACTCTTTTTATATTATCTCTCTTGTAATCCTTCATTTACAGACATTCTTAAGAGTATATAGCAATTGTTTTAAAGTCAGCTAAGAGCTCGGCTCTGGAGTCAGACTGAGTTTGAATTCCAACTTCACCATTTACAAAATCTCTTGTCTGTTTCCTCAACTGCAAAATGGAAATAATCTCATAATTTCTTATGTGAGTTATAAAACATAAAATACATGAAATGTCTAGAGCTCTGCTGAGCAATAGCTTTCAATAAATAACTTTTCTTAATCAAGCATAGTAGACTGACTTTATTTTAAGAAGATAAAAGAAAGCATAGCATAGAGAAAAGAGCAGATTTCTCCCAGAAGGGAGATGGGGACAGAGTCCTATTGTTTTTTTGTTTGTTTGTTTGTCTGTTTTTTAAGAGAGAGGGAGAGAGAAAAGGAGACTTAATTTTTATTTTTTCATATGGTTTGTTTTTATCCCACTTAGTTGTATATGTGGTACTAGGGATCAAACCTGGGTCCTCACACATGCCAGGCAAGTGCTCTCCCACTGAGCCACCTCTTCAGTCACCTCTCGGCTGTTGCAACTCTTGCCTGGCATGCATGAGGACTCAGGTTGGAATCCTACCACCACAAACACAATAAAATGTTGAAAAGCAAAGGCCAGATGAAAAAATAAATAGAATTCTTTCCATCTTCTCTCTCACGTAAAGAAAAAAATAAATGAAGTAACTTAGGGAACCTAAGCAACTTAGGAGAGACCCTGTCTCAAAATTAAAAATGAAAGAAAAACTGGTTTGGGGATGTAGCTCAGTGGTTAAGTGTCCCAGGGTTCAATTCCTGTTTAAAAAAAAAAAAAAAGGAGGGACAGGAAAAGCAAAAAGTATAAACAGTCCTCAAAAAATGTATTATGTTTTTATATCGTAAACAAATGAAATCTCTATACTTGTTTGTGCAGCTGTTTCTGAGGAATAGAGAAAATAAGAGCTTACTATTAACATTAATTCTCTTAGTGAAATTAGGTATAGCAAAGAAAATAATTGAGTTCTTAATTTCATATTGCTTACATTTTATAACAAATACACATTAAGTTTTAAATTTGAATAGGTTGTTTTTTTTTAAAAAAAAAAGAGAGAGGGAATCTCTCATTGGACTACATTTCACCATTAACGACAAAAGAGAAAATTGAATTTGATTTACTTATTTAGCGTCTACTAGGTTCCAGACTTAGACACGGTACTGGAATCACAGCAATGAATGTGATTCAGTATCGTCTTCAGTACTCCTTAATTTAATAGCGTGAGGACCCAACTCAACTGCACCTGCGGCTATTGAACCCAGCCCCCCCCCCCCCCCCCAGCGCAGCAGCAGCCAGCAGTGTCTGGCACACAGTGCTCTTTATTCACTAAGTGTTTAATGCATGAATGACCTCACGATGTGTGTGGTACAGTGGGCACAGGGAGAAGGTAGTAGGTCATTCTACCTGGGGGCAGCGAAGGAGAGAGTAAGAGATCCTCAGAGGAGAAGCTTTAGCCAGCCTTTCTGAGTTGTAGGTGTCTATCAGGACTCAAGAAATAGACGTAGGAA
Source organism: Aplodontia rufa (assembly GCA_004027875.1). Lineage (NCBI taxonomy): Eukaryota > Metazoa > Chordata > Mammalia > Rodentia > Aplodontiidae > Aplodontia > Aplodontia rufa. The sequence goes on from PVKS010033179.1 coordinate 1,875, forward strand.
ACTGAAGGGGAAGCGAGACGCATGTGAAGAGATGGATACACCAGGCATGATTGAAGAATGGATGTCCCCTGGAGCAGCTGTAGCTCACAGTAAAATGAAATGGATGGGCTTGGGAATAAGGCAGCAAAAGGGGTAAGGTACGACCTCTTCTGCCAGGATCAAGTGTTTGGGTCTAAAATCAGAGTGCACCCAGAAGGGTTCATGCAGCAAAGGAGTATTGCTACCTCTGATTGAACATATATGAATACATGTGTGTTGCATATGTGAATATATTCAAATGCTGTCAGGAGCCACAATGGGGATATTCCTGAAAAATGGGTTGTGCGACATCATAGAGTGTGCTTTTGCTAACCAAGATGGCTAAGGATGTTTCTAAGCTATTTGATTTTTTTTTTTTTTTCAGAGACAAAGGTCTATTTAGGAAAGCAGGGAGATTCATTCAAGGGAGAATGAGAACTATCTGAAAGGAGAGATGTCTTTCTGGGTAAAGTAAGGCATTCGAAGGAGACTGCAATCCCTCTCCACTGGGAGAGATAGCCAAGCAAGACAGGCTTAATGGGACCCCCATGGTACGCGTTGAGGATCAGGGACTGAAAGGTCATTATGTGGTTGGTGACTATCTGTTTTTGTGTATGTAGGGTCCATGACTGGTGGTCAGACTCTTTCCCTGTGAATTAGGTGTGGAATCCAAAAAAAAAAACAAAAACAAAAAACCAAGCACTCTTATCATGTTTGCTAGTCACAAAGGGAGAGCAACAGCTGCCTGGTAAAATAGTGTCACTGCTGTCCCCTGGAATATCACACTTTCATGTTAATGGCCTCAACTCCTTTGCTGAGCAGGGAACTTTGTCCTTCAAAATACAAACTCTCACAAGTAAACACTAATGTGCAGATGGGACCATCCAAATTTCATCATCGTTTATCCTCTACATTTTCACCTAATTCTAAATAGAGAGACACAGTTTGAGATGATAATCCAAGTAACTTAAGGCTAAATCCTATTAATATTGGTGTTCAGGTAAGCTGTTGGCTCAGTCACCGCCTCCTTTCTTCTGTTTCATTAAAGGGTTTGAGATTCAGGAGGAAGACTTTATTTCTGTCCCTACATTTGTGAAACAAGTATGGACCTCAATCCATAAACACAATGGTTTAGGTAACAAAACTTGATTTATGTGATAGTTCAACTTCGTTTCTTACATGGAACCCTTATTCCATCATTGGGAACCCAAAGCTTGCAAACTTTTAGGATTTCTTCTCTCTGGTCATACAGCAGCTTCAGTTCCAGGATCTCACACAAGGAAAGGGAGTTGGAAGGGTGGAGAACACAGGTGTGGGAGGGGGAAGCAATCTGCTTTTCAGTCTGTTGTCCACACTGATTTTCCCTGGAACATCCATCCTGTCCATCTGCCGGTTCCCCTCAGATCCAGGGATTCTCTGCTGATCTGAGCCATGGTTCAGACATGGAAATTTCTTATCATGCTGCATACGGGGGCCATCTGCCATACATTCCCTCAGCCATTTTTCCTGTGGGCCTCATAGCCTACCCAGCAACACTCCAGCGTAACCTTCCTCTGCCGTCTGGACATGTGAAGCCCTCTGTTTAATTTGTTACTTCTTCCCCCCACCAAAACAGAGGACTTTTTATAAGAATATTTGGTGGGGGCTATTTTTGTATGTTAGTTTAAGGTAATCTGTCTATTTCTTTAAATTCCTTCTCCTGAGTGTTTAGAATTTTTGTAAACTAAAATTCAGGAAGACTGAGTGTGGAGTTCTGGAAATGGAAAGAGAAAATATTTCAGAATGTTTACCAATCTTTTTTCCCTATCATCTACATCCATTTCACTATACAGTAGTAAAATTGGTTAAGTAGGACTTTGCACCCTAAATATCCTTCTGTTCAGGTGGTTGGGGTGAGCTCATATCAGACACCTATGGACTCAAACTCAGTTAAATTTAATCCGTGTTTATTGAACACTTGCTGTTGGTAAGTCACTTTACATGACATGAACTTGAACAAAAACAAGATTCCTGTTATAGAAATTTAAACTCTATTGATGAGGAAAGACTAGAACATAAATGTTGGACACACTAGCACAGGAAAGAAACCCCTGGTAGCTGAGACAAGAGATTTTATTAGAGGAGGTAGCAAGAGGGCTGCTCCCAGGACCCGAGAGAACAGCAGCATGGGCCTGGAGTGAGTGAATTTATTAGCTCTCCCAGTGGCTCTGTTGTGGGAACAGGACTTGGGCTGCGGGGTGGGGGCCGGGGTGATGGATTTGAAATTGTGGGTGCGAAGCCAGGACGCTGGTTACCTGCTAGCTCAGGTGTAGCAAGGGGAAGGAATTCCAGCAATGCTATGAGGAGCTGAGGGTGTGCTTCTTAACAGTTGTGCTTTGTGAAACAAGAACTTGTATTTACATCTAAATATGGCCATCATTATTGACTTTCATCTAACAATAAATAACAGTAATGCAAAATATAAAAGGATCAATCTGCTCCCAAGAATCATAAACAATATCCTTGAAGACACGGAGAAGGTACTTAATTTTGATCAGGACATTGGGGGGCTTCAGATCCAGCATGGAGTCCCCATCCACCAGGCGCTCTGGACACTCTCTCTGGACCACTTGGTTGGGGGTGAAGAGGATAACTCCCTACTCCTTCAACCCCTGGACAACATATTTGTGTACGTTGGGGGGTTCTGAATTCAGAAGTGGCTTTGCTAAGGGACTGTCACATAGATTCTGATTAACTGTTAGAGGTCCCCCCCCGCCCACCCCCTGCGTCCTCTTCCTTCTACCAACTTCTACTTTTTAAAGCTAATGTGCTCCAGATTCCAGGCAAGTCACTCTCTTGCCGCCTTATCTTTCAGTACTGGTGGTGACATGTGTTTGTTCCTTTGTTCCTTTCTTTTTTGTGTGTGATTCTATTAGCTCGTTTTTTATATTTTTTCCCACCTGAGAGACTGATTTCAAATTTAAGCACTTTGTGCTTGGCATTTTCTGACTAGATACACTTTGTTCAAAAGCCTTAGAAAAATGAAACGATCCAAGTGGTATGAGAAGAAACGGGATTTCCTTTGAAAAATGCTAAAACTTCAAATATATATTACTAAAGAAAAATAAACCAATCTGAAGAGTCTACATGTAGCGTTTGATTCCAAATGTATGACATTTTGGAAAAGACAAAACTGAGACTGCAGTAAAAAGATCGTGGTTGCCAAGGTTTAAAGGGGGAAGGAAGGATGAAGATATGAAACAGAGGATGTTAAGGGCAGCAAACTTATTCTGAAGGTACTGTAATGGTGAGTATATGTTATTATGTATTTGTCCAGATCCATAGACTGTATAATCCCAGTAATGAACCCTATTGTAAACTAGAGACTTTGGGGGCTAATGATGTGTCAATTTAAGTTCATCTTGGAGCAAATTCTCTCTCTGTCATGGGGTGATCGTGTTGCAGGAGGCTCTGAGCAGTCAGGGAGTAAAACAGACACTCTGCTTTCCATGCAACTTCATTAGGAACCTGACTATTCTAAAAGAAAAATTCCATTTTTAAAACAAGATAAAAACATTATCATGAATTTTTTTCTACCCCCCCCAGTAGTAAGTGCTCTTATATTCTGTAGCCATGGAATTGCCTGATTGTCTCCAACATAGTGTCTGTTATCCGTCAGTCTTGGTGGGTGAAATTTTCTCTCTCTTAACAGAATATGAATGCTAGGTAAATCTTGATTCTCCTGTTTTTTTTTTTTTTTTTCAAAAAAGATTCACTCTACTTTAGTTGTGATAGTAAGTATTATGCCTTGATGTATACTTCAAAGAGACATGGTATAGACACAGAACGGGAAAAAGGAAAAGAAAAATCAATATGGGGAAATATAATTTCTGATTGCTGTGAACAATTTCAATGTTCCTTATTTGTTTTATCACTCAAAGAAAAACTGATGGTCTGCAGGCTTAGGTAGCACCGTACAAAATGTGTGTTTATGATGCTGAGAAAAGATAGTCTATCCGCTCCAGTCACCATGGTAACCTCTAAAAGCAAAGATTATGTCTGATTAGGTTGCCCTTCTCAGGAGGAGTTGACCAGGAAAAAAAAATCTTCAGAAATGTTTCAATGGAGGATAGGATGACACCGGCACTAATGTTGCACAGCCGCTGTCCTTCTGAGTCCCCTAAGAGAGAGTCAGAGTGTTTTCTAGAACCTTTCCCAATTGTCTGGAGGGTTTCCAGGGCACCCTCCCCTGATTGAGAATGCACCTTCAGCTCGGCCCCTTGTGGTTATTGTCTCCACAGCCCTTAATCAGAATTCCAGATACCTTAGTGATTGCTCACAAAGAGATTAATGAGTGTTTCTAAAGAAAAAGTTAAAAAAAAAAGTTTGGAGTGAAGTAAAATTTGAAGAAATTGGGAAAGGAAGTAAAAATCCAGTCACATCTATTCTGTAAGGAGCTGGGAAGCAGGCAGGTACCAACAAAAAGAAAATATTGAAGAATTTGGAATATGTTTGAATTATTGGGACTGGGAGTATAGCTCAGTGGTTTTTTTTTTTTAATTTTACATTTTGGGCATTTAAAACATTCTTTTAAGAAAGATGTAGTGTTTCTTTCTCAGTTCTTACTTCCAGAACTAAAGTGCCTGTGAAATGCAATGTATATCAATTATTGAGATCTTCCTATTTTAATTCCTAAGTAATATAATAAACAAGTGAATGTGTTAGAGAGTTTCTAACACAGAGATGGCTATAACGTAGAGGAAATGATAGTTTTGCTCCTACTTAACTCAGATGGTAAAATTTCATTGCATTGACAAAATATTCACCAGTGGGGGCTTGAAAAGAATTCATATACCTTCTAAACCTGAAAAGGTATCATTAAACATCATTCCAACCAACCACTTTCTTTCATTTTAAGAGAGAGGGGCAGTGAGAGAGAGAAAGAGAGAGAGAGAGAGAGAGAATCAATTTTATTTAGTTTTTCATCTGTCTTCTATTGCTCTAAAACCTGGTTGTGTACATGGTGCTGGGATTCAACCCCATGTATTTGTGCATTCAAGGCAAGCACCATAACTGCTGAGCCACCTCTCCAGTCCTCCAACCACTTTCATAGCGAACAATCAGATCATTCATCAACTTAGATTAGAAAAAGATAAATATTGGCATCTGAATGGAAGGTAAAAAGTGAGTCTTTTTTTAATTGAAGCAAAATGAATTTTATTTTCTGATTAGACATAATGATTATAACAAATCCAGAAGAATAATATGGCAATACACACCAACATTAAAACTGCACAAGATCTTTGCCTAGACACAGATTTCCACACGTACATGTGGAAATGTATTCTGATTCTCATTGATGCAAAAAATAGGAAGTTATTGTATTCAGTGAGTGCCAGGTTAAAACTATAGGTATCCATATAATGTAACACTATGCTGTTTTAAAAAAGAATTAGAATATGCAAGATGGGCCAATAAGGAATACTGTCTAGGTGTAGTCTTAAATGACAATAATGCAAAAGCATAATTTTTTGATGTGTTTGATATATTCTCAAAGCTGTTTATATGTTAGCTTATATGACCCTCTCAATATTGCCTTTAAATAGATAAGCCTTATAATTTCCATATTACAGACGGGTAAGAAGAATCACAGAAAAGTTAGGAAAACTGCCTAAAGGAACACAGCTAGTAAAGGATAGTGTCAGGATTCTATCCTAGTCTATTCAGGGTATCTGTGCTGTTAACCACTGAGTGATATTGTTAAGCAATGTTCAGGACAGTGTATGTGATGAATTGCTAGTATGTGATAAAACTATAATTTTATTATTTATATACATAATATGCATTACATATATGCACACAGTCCTTATTATTCATAAATTTTTCTACTTCTCAAAAAGTATTGTAACTCCAAAATCAATACTTGCAGAAGGTCCTAGATCAGGCAACGTGATACTCTACCTTTTTGTTTCAGCTTCCTGACTATCAACAAGTGTTCTTTTCATAATCTATATAGTCAGATTTTTCTCTTTTTCATGGTGCTTTTGTGGATTATTTTACTGTGTAAAATGGTCTTCAAGCAATGTGCAGAAGTATAATCTATTGTTCTTAACCATAATATTGCTGCTTTGTGCCTTAGAGAAATTACGTATGTTAGATGAACTTTGCTCAGGCCTGAGTTACAGACCTATTGGTTTCACTGTGGTATATTCATCCATAGATAAAGCAAAATTTGGTAGGTTTTCATTCCTTAGTATTTCCCCATGCCCTCGCCTTAGATCTACTGGCTGCAAATTCGCTGTTAACAAATAAGACATTTTCAGCATACAAATGAATGATCAATTCAATAATGCTGTGGCCACAACTTGCAGGAACTTAACTCACTCCTGTGGAGCAATGGCACAGGAGTCACTAATACGATGCTCACAAAAATATCGGTAGAGTGCAACTACTAAAAATAAAGAGAATCTAGGGGCTGGAGCAGTGGCTCTGTAGTTACAGCACTTGCTCGGCGTGCGTGAGTACCCGAGTTCAAACCCCAGCACCACATACACAGCAGTCTCAGAGCAACAAAGTTCACATGAAAAACTAAATAAAAATTGTTTCTCTCTCTCTCTCTCTTTCTCATTGTCCCCCTCTCTTAAAAAAAACAGAAAATAAAGAGAATCTAATATACATATATGTACGCTTATTTGTATACTTCTATATATGCATTATGGATAGACAAAAGTTAAGAAGATGTCAAGCTATGCAGTGAGAATCTCTGGGAGGGAAATTAAGGTAATGGTATTTGGAAATAGGAAAAATATTTACTTTTCACCTTATAAAATTTTACCTTGTGTGTCATCTATTGAAATAATTGTGGGCAAAAAATAGAAAGAAAGAATTTTTTTTTTCTTAAGCTATTCCTAATCTCATCTTTCTGTAAATTGTTTCATAAATAATATTCTGGGCTTTTGAAATAGAGTTTGAATACACATGATGACATTCTTCTCTTTCTTGCTTTTTAAACCTTATAGATTGAGCTTTTTTCTAGGTCAAATGTGTAGAGCTAGCTACCCATTCCTCCCTTTCCTCCTGTACCCTCTATCAACACTGCCCCACACGATCACACTGAGACACAGAACCACACATTTCTGTCTTCTAGACTGTTCTGACATGATCAAAATGTCTGCAAGAGTCTTGCGACAATATCTTGAAGAAAAAATCATGCCATGACTCTGAAATGTAAAATCAAAGACATCAAAAAAGGAGAAATCTCCTGATTAGTCTTGTTGTTGTTTTTTTTTTTTTGTACTTCTCAAATCAAACCATAGAAATTTTATTATAAAAATGGAAGAGGGATTTCTCTGATTCGGTCACATATCAGGCACTTCACATATTTTATTTATTTACTATAATTATTTTTCCTTCCAGTAAATAATAATAGAAATAATAGAAAAAAAAGAGTGTGTGTATTCCCCAAACCAACACACTTATGTTTTCTAGAAAGCAAGATGAGGAAGATGGAAAAACTTTTTTCTTTTCTTTTCTTTCTTTTTTTTTTTTTTGTACCAGGGTTTGAACAACCTGGGAACTTAACCACTGACCACTGAGCAATGTAGCATTTGCTTTTTGATTTTGTTTTGTTTTGTTTTTTTGCAACAGGGTCTCACTAATTTTCTTAGCTCCTTACTAAATTGCTGAGGCTGGCCTTGAACCTGTGATTCTCCTGTTTGAACCTCTGGAGTCGCTGGCATTACAGGCATGTGCCACCATGCCTTGCTCGAGGAAGATCTTTCGTATATTCATCATTTTTTTTTAATTTCAAGAAATATTTTTGGCTGAAACCTAATATTTGACAGTCATATTATTAGGTTACTGGGCCACTTTTTATTAGTTTCCCCATTAAATTGCATCCAATATCCTGAAAAACTATACAGCAAATGTAATGTGAATCTCAGAACATGCTAATCAGACTCTTGGAGTCACAAATATATACAACTCATTGTATTACAAACTGATATTCTAATCTTTTCATTACATTTATCTTTTCTAATGAAACTGCACTTCACCAGGGTTAAGATTTTGGTTTTATTGTTCAAAGAAAAAATCTTTCAAGATACTGACATTTGGCTTAAAGACAAAGATGCTGCAAACTTAGAGTTACTTAAAATAAAGACTTCGAGGACTGAATTAAGTTGAATATAAATGAAATCAAACATTAGGTCATGCTTGTATTTAAATTAGTCCTGCTGGTATAGAGTTCTTTTTTTTTTTTTTTTAAGTCTGAATTGTAATACCCGCTAATTTCCTCTAGAGGGAGAATGAAACAAGAAGAGATATTTTAATCATATTTATTAAAAAAGAATGAATTCGTCATCCTGAAGATTCTTCCTTGACAGAAAGAAGTCATTATGTCAAAGTTATCATAAATAAAACCTAGAATAGCTTTTTTACTAAGTAAAAAGAGCTAAGTATTTTCTGTCACTTAGTCCGTTTTTATATTAAGTAGGACCAAATTTTCAGTTTTATTTTAGCTTTGAATTAATAGAAAAAACTATGTGCACACACACAATTTCACCCCCTTTACTCTTTACAAATTATATAATGTATATGTAATATCATATGACTACCTTCCTAAAACACTCTTTAAAGGCTGTATATTTAATTCTTCGTATTCATGAATTAATCATAAAGCCCATCTCGCTCTCTTTCTCTCTCTCTCTCTCTCTCTCTCTATATATATATATATATATATATATATATATATATATACGTATATGTATACACAAAGTAATCTAAGTAAAAGAGACCTTTGGGAGAATAAATTACCTATTACTACATAAAATACTACAAAAGTTAAATACCAAGATGAATAACTATCCTCCTCCAAATTTCCTTAGGATGATCATTGTTCTGCCAAAAGGATCCAATTCTTTAAAGTTTAGAGATCTGTGAAAAAATACTGCAATAGTATTATGTGCATTGTACAAGAACTGAAATCCAGGTAGCTTCACTGTGATTATAGAATCTGAAGAAATAAGCATCAAAGGGAAATGATATAATTTTCTCCGGAAATAAAGCTTCCACAAGAAAACAATTGTGAAGGGAAATTACCCTCTTTGTCAACAGTATGGTGACCAGCTTTCCCCACTTACTCCTGATGACAAGGTAATGTCTCTGGGAAGAAGTGCTGGCCTATTTTCCCTACTGCCTATGGTGGGTTGGTTTGGATGAAAATAAACATCTTACATAACAGGCCGGCTGTGCTTTCTGCCTTTTTTTCCCCCCAAGGAGATTTTCCCAGCATGAATTCTGCATGTACAATTAACATTGGCCAAATTTCAGCTGAAAAAATCTGTTAGGTTTATAAGCAGATTAACAAATACAGCTCATGTATACTGCATACACACACATATATACATGCACGTGCACACATACACATACACTTGTACACACACCCTGCCCACTGCTGCCTCCACCCCTCCTGTAATCAAAACAGCTTTGTACCAAGAGACAAGGGAAAACAGACAAGCTAAATTTAAATTGGTCTTTGAACAGTTGAAACAAAATAGAAAATTGCAGATTAGTGTCATTGTCCTGTTCCAAAGATGTAAACCAGACCCCTCTCAGTGCTTAATTTCTCAGAATCAAAGAAGACAAATCAGAGATTACAAAAGGATGCATCTTACAATAGTGGCCGCTATAGTTAGAAAAGAGCACAGCCAGAAGTGGGCATTTTCAATTGTGGCTTATAATAATTAACAAAAATTCTAGTTTTGTCTCATAACTCCATCTTTGCATGGAGAGGTTGATGAATCTTTAAACTATGACATTTATTATAGAAACTACTTATGGAGAGAATACGTACAAATGAGCTTTCAACTTGATTTTTGTAATTGCTAAAGGTGCAATAGAATCAGAGATGCCAAAGATTTGGAAAATGTGCTCAAACAACCTGATGGAAGCTCATTTGAAATCAGCTATATAATTCACAGTGTTTGGAAAGAGCACTTTAACTGACCTAGTGGTCTTAGTTTCAGAGAAAATCAACACACAGTCTTGATTCAGTAAATATTTGAATATTATACATATGCCTAACACATGGCAAACACTGAATAACCTAAATAGTATAGAGTTGAACCCAGACTTGGGGATTTTTTTGAACTGTGGAACAAAAAAATATGAATATTACTAATTTGTAATTCAAGAGGGAACATAATTAAGAGTGAATGCAAAGATGTAGATTACAAATGAAGATTATCTGATCCTCCCTATCCTAAAATATATATATATCAAATATATATGTATATACCAAATATAAATCTATCATATTCACATTTGCTTTGTGTGGGTAGTGCTATATTAATTTTTAATTGTTAAATCAAGTAAATATTTTTGAAATTCTGTTTCATTTTTTAATACTAAAACAGGGAACTAAAAATATTTTAGTAGTTTATTGTCTTCTATGTGGTCTCAAAGTTCTTGGGAAGATGACAAATTATATATGTATAAAATGTTCAGTGAATAGAATCAGTCCTATGCCTGTATGCCCTACTGTGTATCCATTTGGGATGTTTACTTATATGTAGAGGACACACTATCATATATTATGTGCTAGAATGTTACACATATCCTTAGTATACCTAGTATATGTGTTTGAAGGTTGAATATGCATGAAAAGAGTTAGCTTTGTTACTTGAGAAAGACCATTGATTTGTAGTACTCTAGAGATTTTCATTTTAATTTCAACTTCAACTGCACTGACAGTAAGACCATAGACCATTAATTATATTTCTCTAAGCCTTAGTTTTTTCACCTATAATATTAAGGTGATACTAAACATATTGTGAAAAATGCATATGCTAATGTTTCTAACAGCACATAAGTAGGAGTTGGACGTAATATGTATCATACATATGTGCACATATATACATATATGACTTAATAATTCCAGCCATATACATTCATTAAATATTTTCACAAAGAAACAAGATTAAATCACTTAATATTACAAAAAACCTTTCATTTCTTAGGATAATTATTTATTTCTTTGGCTTAAAAATGATAACGATCCATCCTTACTTTTTTGTATAAATATGAAAAACAATTTTCATTGACTGGGTTGTGCTAAATTAATTTCTAATTGCTAAATCAAGGGTTTTTGAACCCCTGCTTCATTTTTTTAAATATTAAAATGGGGAACTAAAAGTATTTGGATAGTTTATTGCCTTCTAGGAGGTTTGAAAGTTCTTAGAAAGGTGACAAGTTAAAGCAGAAATGATAGCACATTCAGTAATTAGTTTATTATGTAGCATATAAGTGCTCCAGGAGCTAAGTGGAAATGCTAGCAAATTTTAAAAAGTTATTATTATATGCATTTCTAAGATGGCAAAATCTGTTTATGTATGGAAGAAAATTCCTTACAAAGATTTAGTATAGTTTTGATCTCAAATATATTCTATTAATTTTTGTAGAAAACATTTCTAGAAGTATATTTTGACATTAAAAATCAAATCTGGGACAGTTAACAGCTAATGATTATTTAAAAGAAGCAAAAATATGAATGTCTTCTGATAAACATACTTGTACCCAGTGTGTATCTCCAAAAATCCATGTACAAAATAGTAAGAGAGGAAATATGTTCACATTATAGTTCCAAGAGAAAATAAAAAATGTGGAATTGTGGTACTTTTCTATGTTACAATTGAAGGTGGAAATTTATTGACTTTACTGTTTTATTTTGCTATTTTTAAGGAAATTCTATCTTAAGACATATAGATTTTAGAGATTCTGGAAAAGGAAGAAGAAACCCAGATTTCTCTTCATGTAGACTCTCAAGTCCAGATTCTGGCTTTTTTTTTTCTTCATGAAAATTCATATTGTATCTATTATAGCCTCCTAATTAAACTCACACATGTATGAATAATGTTTTGAAAATCAGTCACTATCCACTTTACATATGTTAACATATATTATGTTTTAGAGTCATTTTCTGCCAAGTTGCTTCAGTAGCTTAGTATGCAATGAAAGAGTAGCACTACTAGTTGTTTACTCATTGATTAGATTTGGGGTTGTATAACACTGAAAAGTGAAAAAACTACAGAGATATATTTTCTAAAACCCAATTAAGCTTTATGACTGGAAAAAAATCATTTATTTTCTTATGCTTCCAAAACAAATATCATTTAAAATATCTACTTAATGCTCGTCCCTTTTGCAAACATCTGGAATCTATATAGGTGCACAAACTTGAGAAAAATAGCTCTCTTCTAGCTCACATTCTGTATCAATTATCAGCTAGAACCACAGCAAATATGTTACTATTATAGCATATTAGAATGTAAAAGTTACTGTGTAGAATAACAGAGCGGGTGACATCAGAAAAGGAAGTGGAGTCTTTAAAAGAATGGCCAGGATGACTTTATTGTGGAATTGACATTTGAACAAAGACGTCAAGTAGGGGAGGGAGGAATGACATATATGTCTTTCCGTTCTTGAACAGAGCATGGTACCCAATTTGTAGGTCTGAATCTAGCATGAACTTAGCTTGATGGTCATGCCCAGAATGTTGTCTTTGTACTTGTAAAATAAGAAAAAGAGAAATATCTATTCAAGATTATGATGAGGAAAAAGAAGACCCTTTATTCCATTAAAGCATTGCTCAATGGTATCCAGAGTCCAGGCACTCAGAAAAGAAGAATACATAGCCTCAAGGGTGAGCAACCTAGATTCATTCCAATAATGCTTCCAGCCTAGCAATGAACAATGGCAGCGTGTTTTGATGCTCTTTGGAGATTGCTACATACTTTGTAATTGAACATGGAATTGCTTTTCCCATTTGTCATCCTCTTAAGCCTCTGCAATGTTGAACCTGGCTTCTTTTCGGCTGTCTTGATATTCAATGGATTCGTTCCTAAATGCTATAGAAATGTTTTTTAACAAATCAAACTGTCTTTACCTTGAAACCTCTGCTTATTAACCTATTTTTGTTTTCAATTATTTCATTATCCCCCAGGCAGAAAAGAAGGAAAACTGATCTTACTTTTAACAGTATTTAATCTGATAAACTGCTTTGCTACAATTCTCTTCTTTCCATGTTTATTGTCACGCCTCCTGTTGAAGGCCCTTGCCCATTCAAATTTGGATCAATATAAATAATCTTAACCAAACTGTTCTTAGTGTCTCTTGCGAGAAAAATCTAGCACAGTCATTTTAATTTACTGAAATGTAATCATCTGATCATCCTCAACTGGATAGTATTTAATGACTTTTCTCTGAAGATGATCAAGATGATAGGCTACCTAAAATAGAAGCCATCAGACTCGTGTGATTACTTAATATTATGCTAATTAAAAATAAGTGAAATTAGAAATTCAGTTTTTCAGTTGCATCAGCCAATTTCCATTGCTCAATAGCCGGTGTGCTTGGTGGCTACCATGTTGTACAGCTCAAATGTAGATTATTTCCATCATTACAGAAATTTCTAGTGGATGACACTAGATGAATCTCTTTTTAGTCTCTAGTCAGGACCTGGTATGATGAGGCTTGAACTTATATTTTCAACCTCATCCGCTACTGTTTAGACACTTAATTTTCCTATTGACATACTTTGATCCATTTAAGGTGGTTTGCCTGTTCTCTACCTGTTTCCATGTTTTATGCGTGCTTCTCCTCTGAGATGTTTTCTCTTCTTACTCTTTGTAGATAGATACACCCTTTAATGTACCCAGTGCAACTTGCAGTCAGGGCTAGTTTAGTTCATGGTGGCGCAATGCCTTGCTCCATAAAGGTTGTACCTTCACCCATTCAGTCCACAGTGATAGATTTCTCAGTTCTGAACAGCCATGGCACCCATAGGTATCTATAAACACTGGATGACCTTGCATTGCTATTTGATCAGTTGTGTATGGTATCATGGAAATAGCATAGAGTTTTCATTCCAAGATTTGCCTAACATCTGGGCTCTATCATTTCCTAACCACAAGGCCTTGGGAAAATCCCTCTGGTTTTCACTTCTACAAAATAGAGTTAAAAATAGCACTAACCCTATTTTGTTCACTGAGCTTTCCTGAAGTTTAAGTGAATATGGCGGTGAATGGTGTGAAACTAAGTATCAAATATCATCGTGACAGAAGCCATATATGTTGCTGTTGTTTTCAGTGTGTAATTTGTGTCCTATCCTTCTCAATAATAAATACATGTCAGATTGTATATTCTATCTCAATACTATAAAGAAAATAAATTCTTATTCAAATTTGTTGAATTTGAATATTAGTATTTCTTACAAAGGAAACATTATAAATAAATGTATATGTATATATAGCTATAATATGTAATCTGTGCATAGTTTTTCTTTAGCTAAAATTAAGACTGCAAGCATTTTAAGTGGAAACTATTGAGAAGTAAATACCTATAATTAAATTATATGAGAGTTTTTATCTCTCAATAATTAGAAAATGTAAAAAAACAAAACAACAACAAAAAGACTGATCCGGGTAATTCTATCCTTTACACTGTCATTTTTACCAAAATTTCTACCCTAACCACATGTGAAAAAAAAAGGGAATCTGAAATAGTTTTAGGTGGAGGTAGCCAAATACTCGGTGTTAGGTGTATTCCATATTCTATTCATTGATCTGAAATAATAATGAGTGTTGCATTTCTCCTTTCTTTTTTCTGAATCTTGAAAGACTAGATTTTTAAGTTGATGATTAAAATACTCCCCATCGCTTCCTTCCCTGATGCTCTTTCTCAGTTGCAGGGACTTGGTAGAACTTGCACTGGTGAAAATGGGAAAATAACTCTTGGGTCACGCATGTATGCAAGGGAAGTTGTGGGCACGCGGGTGATTAAAGAAGTGTGCATTTTGCTTCAGCCACCTGGCTTGGCTTACTGCAGCTTGCCTGGTTAGAGACACAGCCCACGAACACACAAATTGGTGGGGAAGGCTTGCAATAGAGAGAAGCACTCAGACTAAGTAAAGCCATATCCTGTATACCATCTTCCATCAATATTAGGATTGAACTCTCATAGGACTCCACAAAAATCCACCTCACTTGCTCTTCTGGCTCATAGGGCTGGAAAAAGAAAGAGGAAAGGAGGCCTGTGTTGTAGCATGGTGGGGGGGATCTGGGTACTTGATGACTTTTAACTTCAAAATGCTATACAGGGCTCAGAATCAGGAATTTTGCTGCCATTCTATTCCTTAGCAGAAAATAGACATTTGAGAATGTTAGAGTGAATCAAGATCCTAAGTTTACACTAGTAAGATACACATGACTTGATAAGAAAGGAGAAGAGGTAAATATAATTCTTCCCAGAAGTAGAGGGAAGATATGAAATTATCTTTCCTTGCCTCTGGGAAAAAATATGCTTTTTTAATTTCTGGGAATAAAAGACCCAAAACCAGAAATAGAGTTTAGTTTCTTGGAAGTAGTGCCTCCCAAAAATATCTCAAGATTGCTTGACATGTTAGTAAATGAATGACTGTCAAGTAAATTAACTGGAGCATGTAGGTATGTCTGGTAGATTCTTAACAATCTGTTTAGCTCCAGGTAAACAAAATGTTCAGAGCAGAATTGGGAGAGTGATTTAGCTAAGCAATGCTTTGCAAATGCTTCCCATATGGAAAGGGAACAACAGAAATTTTCCCCTGGTAATTGCACTATAATTTGGTTTCTTTGGCTACCACACACACACACACACACACACACACACACTTAAAGAGACAAACACACGTAGCATGCGGGTATATGGACATTTGTGTCTATATATAGCACATATTTGAGTGAATGTATTATTTGTAGCTATTTTAAATGCATATCACACAAACAATAAGACTACTGTTATGTCTGGTAATGATTTTTTAGACTGGGTAGAGAAATATTTATACATGACATATTTGAAATTTAATGATACACTAAAATGTGGCCTCTTGTTGAGAATATGAACAACCTACACTAGAGGAATGAGGTACAAAAAGAAATAATTAAAACATATATATGAGTCATTTATGTATATAACGTATTTGTGCATATGATGTTTGTATGTATGTGTATATGTATGCACAACACACACATAGTTTATATAAATATAAATACATATTATTAACAAAAATATTTTTAACCACAATAATAAGGCTATGAGAACAAACAACTTCAGAATTTCAACTTGGCATTTGGTGTATTAAGAACTTTTTTTTCTCTTTAAAATACTCTAAAAACTCTAAAGACAAGGCACTGACTGTTATTCTCTCTAGCTCTGGCTCTGCAGTGGTCCCCTACATATAAGTTTAGGAAGAAGTCGCAGCTCACAGTGGATGCTTAGCAAGCCAATCCAATATGGATAATAAGAGCCATTTAAATGCTACAGGCAGTTTAGAACGACTTTAGTCAGCTTTTTCGTTGCTGTGAATAAAAGACCTGGCAAGAACAAATTTTAGGAGTAAAAGTTTATTTGGGGGCTCATGGTTTCAAAGGTCCCAGTCTATAGACAGCCAGCTCCAATTTTGGGGGCTCAAGGTGAGGCAGGACATCATGGCAGAAGAGTATGTTGGAGGGAAGCAGTTCAAGACATCACACCAAGGAGCAGAGAGAGAAAGAGACTCCACTCGCCAGATACAAAATATACATTCCAAAGACACATCCCAATGACTCACCTCCTCCAGCCATACTCTATCTGCCTTCAGGTACCACCCAGTTAATCCCTATCAGGGGACTAATTCACTGAGGGGGTAAGGCTCTCATAACCCGATCATTTTACCTTAAGCCTTATGCATTTTCTCACAAGTGAGCTTTTGGAGGATATCTCACATCCAAATCATAATAGAATCATATCGTTGACTAAACTGGGAATAGTACATATTTTAATGGCTCAATGCCATTTCATCTTGGGCATGAAATAATGATGAGGTCATTTATCTTTTAAGGGACTGGGGGAAAGTTGAATGATATTATTAAGACACTTCTATCCTGAAACCTTCTTCCAAAGATAGGGTTCCATTTAACAGCACATAATAACGCTGTCAAAGAAATGAAAAGTCTGGGAGGGGATCGTAAAGTTTCAACATCTGCTTTCTTCTCTAAGCTATAACAATGCTTGAGGGAGCTGGGCCTCCTCTGAAGACACAAGCAGGACTAAAAGAGCCTGCTCTTGCCCTTGGTTCTTTCCAGTTGTGGGCAGTGGTAGAAGCACCACCATCAGAGCTATCACTGAGGGTTTGGTGTATTTTCCTGGGAAAAGCATGAACTGGAAGCTCAGAATAAATGTTGGACTCTGGGATTTAAAGGAAGAAAATAAAAACAATAAGATATTCCCCTTCTGTAGTTTGGCCCTATTTACCAGGATAGGAATTAGTGGATGATTATTTTTGATGTGTTTGGTTGCAGTTAATCAAAATAGGTAATGGATAACTCAAAAAACAAGGGGAAAGATATGTCAGAATAATATTTGGATAACTCATAGAATTCAAGTAAGTACTAAACTAAATCTCTGCAAGAAAATAAACTAATATAGTTCTGGGGTTCTCAGTAATGGAAGTTGTTATAACATTTTTCTCTAGAGAGCTGGTGTTAAGGAAAACGACTGTTATCTTTCCATTCATGATTATAAATGATTGGGAGAAAAACTTCCTTAGCCATGAAGCTGCAGAAGTGGGTCATGGGCCCACTTTTTTATAACAAAAACTTTTGCCTAGCTGGGAAATTGTACAAAAGGCAAAATGGCTTAGATTCCAAGATAGAAAAAAAACTGACCAATAAAAAAGGGTGGACATTTGATCAGAACAAATCTATACTGTATCTGGTAAACCTCAATGAAATTGTAGATGGCAGGATAGGTGGAGAAGCCAACAGATGAGAAAGGAACAAGCCATCTGCTCCACACTGCAAGTGAAAATTAAAACATCATGTGCTGATCATCATGGACACAAATGAATGGGAAGATCTTGGTTGAACTTAGATCATCCCTCCAGCATTCCTGAATGGAGAAAGTCTACAAATGATAGGAAAGTGCTTCACTAGAAAAGAAAGAAAGCTTCATCTTTAAGTGGAGCGTAAGTAAGAAAAGAAAGGGCAGGATTTGCCAGAGGCTTTGTATCAACCTAGGCTTTGCAGAATTATATGTTCCTGACTCAATTGTGATTATGTATGTTAAAATAGCTTAGGAAATAGAACTAGTCACTGGGAATTTACAGATCTTGGTTGAATCATTCTCCAAGGTCATCTGGATCCCTGTGCTTGATTCCCATTTTTTTTTTATTAAGAGTATATAGAGATACAAAGGAGAGGAAAACATTATCAAACCATCAATGACCAATGTATATATACATAGTTACCCAGGGGTAATGCCAAAACATGGATGACCACCTTGGGCTTCACCTGTTTTAGTTTCCCCCAGAAGAACTCTTGCATTAAATGGGTATCTCGTGGAGGAATAACATATGCTTCTGAGATGGTTCCCCTATATTACCATTCTCTAGTATCCTAGGAGTTCTTCAAATACCCTCCCCCACTCCCTCCCCCTCCCTACACCTCCAAGTATCCTAGGGAGCCATCCCCTTATTACACTGACAATCATACAATTTGAAGTTGTTGTTAGGTTAATCCTTTAACCTACTGCTTCCCCATGTATTCTAGCTTCCACAGATGAGAGAAATCATTTGGCCCTTGAGTCTCTGAGATTGGGATACTTCACTTAGCATAATTCTATCCATCTCCATCCATTTGATATCAAAAGCCATAATATCATCTTCTCTAATGGCCGAGTAGTATTCCGTTGTATATATGTACCATAGTTTTTGTATCCACTCATCGAGTGAGGGGCATCTGGGTTGGTTCCATAATCTAGCTATAGTAAATTGAGCTGCTATAAACATTGAGGAAGCCACATCACTATAATACCCTGATTCTAACTCTTTTGGGAAAATCCCCAGGAGTGGGATAGCTGGGTCATAATGTGGTTCCATCCTTAATTTTTTGAGGAGTCTCCACACTGCTTTCCATAGTGGCTGACCAAGTTTGCAGTCCCACCAGCAGTGTAGTAGTGTTCCTCTTTTCCCACAGCCTCTCCAGCATCTGTTATCATTAAAATTTTTAATTTTTGCCACTTTAATAGGAGTGAGGTGGTATCTCATTGAAGTTTTGATTTGATGTAGAGCATTTTCTCATAATTTATGGGCTTTCTGGACTTCCACTGGAGAGAAGTTCCTTTTGAGATCTTTAGCCCATTTATTGATTGATTGGATTATTTGTGAGTTTGGAGTTTAGTTTCTTTAGTGCCCTATATATTCTGGATATTAGCCCTCTGTCCTAGGTGTAGCAGGTAAAGGTTTTCTCCCATTCTGTAGGTTCTCTCTTGATGCTCTTGACTAGATCTTTAGCTGTGCAAAAGCTTTTTAGTTTAATTGCATCCCATTCATTTATTCTTGATTTTACAGTTTGAGCCATGGGAGTTTTGTTAAGGAAGTAGCGGCCAACTCCTATATGGTGTAGTGATGACCCTACTTCTTTTTCTAGTAAGTTTAAAGTTGTTGGTTTAATATCCAGGTCTTTGATCCATTTTGATTTAATTTTTGTGCAGGTTGAAAGATAAGGATCCAGCTTCAGTTGTCTACAAATGGCTGTCCAGTTTGTCCAACACCATTTGTTGAACAGGCTATCTTTCTTCCAGACTATGCTTTTGCCTCCTTTATCAAATATCATATAGTTAAAGATATGGGGGTTTGTCTCGGGATCTTCTATTCTCTTCCACTGATCTTTGGTTCTGTTTTGATACCAATACCAAGCTGTTTTTACTACTATGGCTCTGTAGTATAATTTCAGGTCAGGGATTGAGATACCCCCTATTTCTTCCTTTCTATAGAGTAATGTTTTGGCTAGTCTGGGTCTCCTGTTATTCCATATGAACTTGAGAATTGCTTTTTCTATATCTGTGAAGAATGCCATAGGTATTTTGATGGAGATTGCATTGAATCTGTATAGGGCTTTGGGTAGAATGGCCATCTTTATTATATTGATTCTGCCTAACCATGAGCATGGAATGTTTTTCCATCTACACAGGTCTTCTGTAATTTCTTTTTTTAG